>PVJI01031949.1:0-12664 GCA_004026765.1 Micronycteris hirsuta
TCTCAAAAGAGACCTTGCAGGCAAGAAGGGGCTGGAGAGAAGTATTCCAAGTCATGAAAGGCAAGGACCTACATCCAAGAATACTCTATCCAGCTAAACTCTCATTTAGAATGGAAGGGCAGATAAAGTGCTTCTCAGATAAGGTCAAGTTCAAGGAGTTCATCATCACCCAGCCTTTATTGTATGAAATGTTAAAGGGGTTTATATAAGGTATGGAGGGATATCAACAGGGGAGTGGTAGGGGGAGAGAGGAGGGAAAGGGGCAGAGAATAAGTAGCATAAATGGTAGGTAGACAACAGACAGGGGAGGTTAAGAATAGTATAGGAAATGTTGAAGCCAAAGAACTTATGTGTATGACCCATGGACAAAAACTAAAGGGTGGGAAACGTGGGGGTATGGGGGTGGAGGGGAAGAAAGGGGGAAAATGGGACAACTGTAATAGCATAATCAATAAAATATATTTAAAAAAAAGAAAAAAAATTCGATCATTTGATATCACTTATTCATTCATTAAATGAATATTTACTGAGTATTGACAATGTGCCAGGTGCCGGGCATACAATGGGGGTTCATATGGCCAAGGAGCTTATATTCAAGTGGAGAGCACAGACATAAAGCAAGTAAAAAAAGATAAAGCAATACAAAATAAGTTAAGTTATGAAAAACTTAAACAATGGGCTGAAATGGAGAAGAACAGAGACAATTTTCTTCAAGGGGGATATCAGGAAGGGGACTGAGGTGCAGCAAGATCGGGCCTGCCCAGCGTCTCCCTACAGTCAAAGGTAGGGCTGGAACCTCTTCTCCTAACTGCCTATGCCTTGTGCTGTCCTTTTGGCATAAAACCTGCCTTCTCTGCTTTGGCCTTCTCTGTATGGACACTGGATGTTTTCTTAGCTGGTTTCCAAAGCTGCTGGAGATGAGAGGTTCACTGGCTGAAGATGTGCTACACGTTACATGTCTCTAGAAAGCTTGCAGAGAAGGCAAACTGTTAGAGGTCATTGCAGAGTCTTGGAAAAGACCTGTAGTGTAAGGTAATTTCAGCAATAGAACATGTGTAGGGCGTGGAGTAAGGGCTTGCTGCTTTTTCTCCCCTGTCCGTGGGCTGTGTTTTGAGGACCCCCTTCAACTGGTCTGCTTCTGATGGTTTAGGGAGGGATCCTCGTCAGCCTTTGGATTAAGTATTAGGTAAAACAGTGAATGAGGCCCAGCTCAAAGGAAGTACCATCATGAATAGAAGAACTGAACTGACAAAGAGAAATTTCATGGCCTATTACATTTTATAAAAGAAGAATAGAAGTTGTGTTTTCAGCCCTGGCTGGTGTAGCTCAGTGGATTGAGCGCGGGCTGGGAACCAGAGGGTCCCGGTTCGATTCCTAGTCAGGGCACATGCCTGGGTTGCAGGCCAGGTCCCCAGTGAGGGCCACGTGAGAGGCAACCATACATTGCTGTTTCTCTCCCTCTCTTTCTCCCTCCCTTCCCCTCTCTCTAAAAATAAATAAATAAAATCTTTAAAAAAAAAAAAAGAAGTTGTGTTTTCAACACAACAGACCAAAAAGGTATTTCTCTGACAATAGGGGTATTTCTCTAACATTATGAATACAATGACTTTACAAATGATAATTTAAAAAATGCAATGGCTGAGTCCAGCCCTTTTGGGGTTCCCAGCCCAGGCCTATGGTAGACAAAAGTTTAAGAACAAAGCTGTCAGGTGAGAGCAAGTTCACTGGCCCCAGTTACCACCTGGGAAGTTGGCAGTTCTGTCCTGACTTCCCATCAGAGAGCGGTCATAATGTCCTTTGTCCCAGATTGAATCTCCAGCACTCTGCACAAAAACATATTCTTACTTTCAGAGGACACAAGGACTATATATAGCACTGTAATAGGAGAGTGTTTCCCGCCTGGCTCTGGGGAGAATGACATGCGTTGCCTGAAGCCTTTGAAATCTTAGTTCTCCATCCTAACAAACAATTCCAGCTGGGCCTACACCACAGTCTATAAGCCATTGGACCACCTAGAATCACGCTTAAACCACAACACGGCATTTTATTTCGGATAATTCATTAGATGACTTTTTAAGTACTTGAACAACTACAGGCATGGCTGAAGTTCAAGAGAGATTTTGAAATAACTAGCCACACCTTAAACATGAAGTAATATAAATACAAATCAAATAAAAAAAACCAACTTAGTATAACCAGTGACAATTATTTAAAGAAGATAATGGAAACATATGGGATATAACTTTTCTATTTCTTACCACAAGGCCAAATATCACTGATTTTATAGGCCCTTGTTTGGCTCGGTCCATTTTGTGGATGCAGACGTTGAGGTCCAGGGATAGCCCACCAAGCATCCAGGGTTAGCAAAATAGACTCACTGGGTGTCTGGGATTCTATGATGTCATCTGAACAGAATGAATAAAGATGATTGAGGCCTCCAAGATGGGAAAAAGTACATTTAGTAGGTTGGATTATTACTTTTAATTCTTCCTTTTAAATTTCCAGCTGGCTCCCTGTTACAGAGTTACACCTCCATCTACTTTGCTGCGGACTTTGCTGACATTGTGGAAGACAGAGCATGCCCTCCTCCCCCTCCACCCCAACAATGACGTTGATCCTAGCCACGTACCTTACTTCGGCCAGTGTAACATTAGCAGATATGAGATGATTGGAGTCTATAAAGGTGGATGTATGATTTGGCTTGATCTCTTGTGTCCTGTGATCCATCATGAGAAGTACATGTCTCACATAGCTCCTAGTTCCAGAATGAAGAAATAACGTGGAGAAAACCTGAACCCAACCTGCAGCCTACATCCCATCCCAGCCAGACTGCTGCCTGCAGTACAGCTGCCCTGGCTGAGCCAGAAAAATGAATAGCTGTTGTTGGAGATTCTGTGTGTGTGTGTGTGTGTGTTTGCAGCATTACTAAAGCAACAGCTGATTAATACAGCAGACATCTGTGGATCAGGCTATAGATATCAACTGGGGCAATTGCAGTCTGAACTTCACTCACTCATCATCTGTGTACTACACTACTCCTTTTGGCAAGCAAGGTGCTGGCTTTGGGCATCAAATGGAAATAATGCATGGTCACAGTTGGAGGGGCAATGTCAGTCTCGTGACCTAACAGATACCTAAAAGACAACGCACAAGGGCAATAGTGGGGTCGTGTACAATGTGCTGTGGCCACACGGCATGCCCGGAGGGACTCACAGTAAGTGACACAGAGGCCAACATTTGCATTGGGCCTTCAAGAATCAGTAGGACTTTATCAACAAAGGACAGAAAGGCATTCTAGAGAGAGGGAACAGTGCAGAGATCGGGCCAGTCACTGGAAGGTTCACAAGATAAAGCGTAGCTCTGTGTGGCTAGAGAATGAAGGGGAGTGGCGGGAAATAAGGCCAGAAAGTTGGATGGGGCCTAAGTTGGAAGGGTCCAAGACTGAGGAGTGGACTTTACTTAATGGCTGTAGTTTGTAGACTTTAAAAAAAAAAAATTTTTTTTTTTTTTAGATTTTATTCATTTATTTTCAGAGAGAGGAGAAGGGAGGGAGAAAGAGCAATGTATGGTTGCCTCTCACATGGCCCTCACGGGGACCTGGCCTGCAACCCAGGCATGTGCCCCAACCGGGAATCGAACCGGGATCCTCTGGTTCCCAGCCTGTGCTCAATCCACCGAGCCACACCGGCCAGGCTGTAGTTTGTAGACTTTTAAAGAACACTCTCTGTTATGGGTGATGCAATCAGATCTAAGATTTAGAAGAATGTTTCTTAAGGTGTGGTCCCAAGACCAGCAGCGTCAGCATCCCCTGGAAACTGTTAGAAATGCAAATTCTTGACCCAGACATAGTAAAGCAGAAACTCTGGGGTGAACCCAGCAATCTGAATTTTAAAAAGCACCCCAGGTGGTTCTGATGGATGCTCAAGTTTGAGATTTACTGCTTAGGACAACTCCTTTTCAGCTAGCTGTCAGAGGTTGGAGTGAGGGACTCAGACGCTGAGAATTTCTAAAGAGGCCCAGTAGATTCAGAGGGTTCTCCTTGGCAGTTAAGGAAAGATGAGAGGTTTCTACCACTCACAGAACCTCACATCAAGCAGATCAAGGTGGCCAGAGTATAGAAAGAGTAGGCAATTCACTCATTCAGTCCTTTGTTCGTTTGCTCAAGAAGCCCTTTCAGCAGTGGCTGTGAGTAGGCTTTGAACTGGGCCCCGGAGGCAGAAATCTGGAAAAGAGGGCTTTGCTGCTCTGTAAGGGACTCAACGTCTAGTGGCATCGGCCTTGTTCTGGCTGGAGCAAGAGTCCAAATGTTTATTAACCTTCTTCTCTGTTTCTTTAGAGGTTAATGAACAAAACTTTGATTTCAAGGTCTCCAATGATTAGGATGATGATATTGGCTGTTACTGATTGAACACTTACTGTGTGCCCCAGTCTAAGCTCTTTGCAGATGGTGAGTCTGCATCATAGCTCCATGAGGTCAATTCTATGTGCATCCACATTTCACCAACAAGTAAACTGAGGCACATAGAGAATAAACATCCTGTCTAAATTTATACCAACCTGCGAGTGTAGAAATGGGATTCGAGCCCAGCCAGCCACTGTGCGGATGACATCTTTCAACCTGCTGGTCTAGCAGAATATTGAGGCTTCCTGGGGAAACTAGGCAAGTAGTACATTGTGAGAACTCTGGAGAGTACATGGAGAAATCAGCTTAATTCTTTCCTCACCATCCGCTTCTACTCGTTCTGTGGAACTGGTTCCTTTCTGCCCCCTGGGCATGTTTAGGACAGGCCTCTTGCCTTTTCTAGTCACTTGCAGATAATTAAAGGTTTCCCAGTTACTTGTGGTCTCAAACATGATGTTATTTCACTAATAAAAGTATCCAGTCATAGGTATTAGTCAAAACTCTAAATTTCACTTAAAGTTCTTTCTGGCCCCTCCAACCTACAGCAGTCTTGGAAGCTTTTGTCACAGGTGGGGCAAGTCTGGCTTCCTTTTGAAGCAGATTTTTTTCTACAGTGTTCAAGGGTAATAAAGGGAGAGAGAACAAAGAGTCAGATTGGCACCCAGTATCCCTAAAGATGTTACGACCATCTCACTGTGTTGATACATGTAGGCATCTGTCTCTGGTCACAGCCGCCCTGATGGGGAACAGGCATGTCCCCAGGCCCTGCTGGGAGTGTGATCTGTTGCTAACTCCCTGAAAAGGATTCCAACCCAACAGATATAATTTAAGGAGTCAGAGTAAGCAGGGAATGAAGGTTGAAGACGGAAATGTTTTACCGCCCCCCCCGCCCGCCCCCACAGACCCCATTCTGAAGGAGGTGGTGGTGGGTCTGCAACTCTGCATTTGTCCTGTGGCCCCTACTGACTTTAGTTTCTGAAGATCAACACGCATTAGAAAGAGTCAGTTGGAAGACATCCGGTTCTTTATTTTTTTCGAACATTTATTAAGAATTCCAGGTAGTCCCCCCAAATTTTCAAGCAGTATGAGTCACATAGTAGGTGCTCAGTAAATACACATTAAATCAACTAATTAACTGGATGTTTGCTCAAAGGCAGAAAGATGATAATAGGTTGGATGGCACTTGGGGGCCCTGCCTTGACTCCTGTGTCCCCGCTGCCTCCCCGTGTCCTTCATTCAGCTCTCTGTTCAGCTAAGTCCACACCCGCTCACCCTTAGACGCCCCCGGTGAACATCAGCTCCTGTAATGGGGTCTTCCAAAAAGTCTCTTTGCACAATGGAAAACGCCCTCTTGGGGCTCTCAGAGTATCACGCGTCAGGCTCTGCTTTACCAGCAACGCTGTAACAGAGCAATTTGTTTAAGTGTCCATGGTCCTGTCTCCTGTCTCATTCATCTCCATGCCCACAGTGCCTGGCACAGTGCCTTACCAGGGAGGTTAGTAGGTGGGTTTTGAGTGAGTAAATCCTGCTGTCCATTGATCAAATATTAATTGTGCGTGGTGTTCCCCTCTAGCATACGCGGGGCTCTGCGTCTGATAGGATTCCCAGCTTTGGAGAGCTGCATATTCCTTTTGTAGGTCATCAGAGCTCACATTAGCAATGCCTCCTGGCACCTTGGCTGGGTGCCTGGCACTGCCCTCTGATGCTGCCACTTTGTTGGAGGGGCTGAGATAGAGCCAGAGCCCTCGGGGGCTTTGGCATCGCCAGTTAGTAGGGACAGAGAAGATCTCTGGTCCTTAATTTGAGAGCTTCGAGTTGAGGAAGTGACAGGACCAAATAAAAGATGACTCTACAGCATAGAGAAAGGCCCACCCATGGCCTCCTACGTTCTCATACGGAACTTGCATCGTTTTTCTCTAGAGTAGGAGAGATCCTCGTGAAGAAGACAGGCTGTGGTTAGCCTTTCAGAGAGCCCTGGGTTTTTTCCATTTTTGGAGACTCCAGGGATATAAAAAAATGGTGAAAAGCCGAGGGTTTCCACGTTAAGAGGCGATTTCTTTTAAAGTGTAAAATGGCAGTGTGATGGTGCTGTTACAAAGGACTTATTTCTAAAAGCCACTACTTCACAGTTGAGTAGTTCAGCACAGGGACTTTGGAGCCCGGACAGCCTGAGTTCAAAGCCTGGCCCAGCACTCATTAGCTGTGTCATTCTATGAGCTGTGTGATCTTGGGCAAATTACTTAATCTTTCTGTACCTCAGTTTCTAACCTGTAAAATGGACATAAGGCCTCCTCAGAGGGTTTTGTGGGGATTAAATGCCAGCCTTGGAAGAGTACCTAGACTCTTAGAACAGTATGCACTTCATGCGTGTCAGTTACCACTATTGTCCTCATTATTTTAACGCACCCAGCACTGTCATCTGGCAAGAGGATGCTAATTTAAAGTTTTTATCTTGAATGCCATTTTTCTTTCAGTCCTGTCAAGTATCTTTCGCAGATCATTTCAAAATTCTACATTTGAGTCCTTTTGTGAACTGAGGCCTGAGCCAGATGGCACCCCCATGAAATGGGACGCCTGCCTCTCCTTCTGAGAGTGGGAGGCGCTCCACTCAAACCTTCTACCCGAGGGAGAGGTCCCTACCTGTCTCCCATGGCACACATTCCGCCTGAGGGCTAGGGCTGTCGTTGGGCTTCCATGATAACAATTTAGTGATCGAGGGTGGGGTGGTGGGTGACTCCCAACAAAAAGTATAGACATACAGGTTCTGGATTCAATTAATCAACTGTTTGGCTGTCCACAAGGGTGTGGCTCTTTAAATCTTAGATGTTGTTCTCGTCCCAGGTAAAGTTACAAGTGACTGTGCTTCCAGCTGGCACAGAACGAGTTCCAGGTTGCTGATAGGCTCTGGCACAATGCAAAGCGCCCCGTGCCAGAGCTAGCAGTGCCCCACAGGCTGTGCTAATCTTCCCTATAGACAGTTGTGACTGTCACCATCCAACTTGTGGGTGGTGTGCAGTCACCACCTGAATGCCTTACAGGATGCCAATGTCACCTACCACCTTCCAGTTGCTGCCCTAGGAGGAGGCTGGTACTTATGAAGAATGACATGGAAGCTGAGCAGGTGAAATCCAGGTCACACGACACTGTGTGGCAACTTTGGCACCTGCCCCACGGTCAGAGCTCAAATGCTGGCACCAAGGCCCTGTGTTTAGATGCCTGCTCTGCATCCGGCTGAATCTTGTCCCTGTTTCAGAGCCATCACCAATTATCTCTGGCCTAGCAGCAGTGAGGTGGCAGTCCCAACACAGAGGTGTGGGGGCGGCTGCTCTGTGCTTCTGGGCCTTTGCTTCTGGGGAGCATTGCTGCAAATCCCTGCCACTCTCCACCTAGCAGCAGGGGAAGTGACACCTTCGGAGCTCAAAGGCACAAAGTGCAAATGAGAGGAAGAAGTTTATTTTCAGCTAAACATTCCAAATCATTCAAAGGGCTGTGAGCAGACTTTGTACCAAAGCCTCTGGGACACAGGCGGGCGTGCCTCATTAGCTGCCTGCAAGCACGCCATTACCTTCCACCTAGGAGGCATGCTCACCTGGTGGCGCCTGGCGTAGCATGCCCGCTGATTGAGTTATTTCTAGGGCAGTTATTTTCCTAGTTTCTCTTCCTGCAGGAAAAAAATTACCTAGGTCCATAGCACGTTTGAGTGCCCCACACTTCCAGTGTGCTTTGCCCTGGAGTGGGCAATGAGTGCCACTTAGTACCTGAAGAGGAGGGAAAGGTGGAGGGAGGGGTGAACGCATTCAACTCCCTGGGCCTGCAGGCAGGGGGCTTGGCCTTGAAGCTTTCAAACTTCTACCTGGGAAGGACATTTAAAAGTTTAATTCTGAATATTGAAAAAGACTTCAGTAAAAATAATTTTTTTCCTCTAGCCCTTTTACTCTGTACACAATGAGGAGAAATTCTCTAAAGAAAGGGTTTCCAAACTATGTTTTTTTAAATCAAAGGAACATTTAAAAAAAAAAAAGAACTCTTACAGAACACCCCATTATGTAAAATTGGACCAAGAACAACCCCCCTCCATTGAAAACTAGACGTGGCACCAGCTCTTTTTCTCCCCAGGAACCCTGGGAGCAGCCCCCCCGCCCCCGGGTTTCCAGCACGCTTGGTGCTCCTAAACCTTCTCTTGGTTGGATTTCACACTCATTTGCCTCATACCCAAAGTTGCAAGTCTCTCAGATTTGCAAGGGGGCCTTTGGGCATCTTTGGGGACATTTGGGTGTTATCAGTGAGCCTCTAATGGAGAAGGTCTTTTATCCTGCATGATTCAGGTGCTGGGATGTGGGTGGGGACCCAATGTTCCTCTCTTCCCATGACTTGGTATTGGTCAGTGCTTGGCAAAGATTTGTATTTGTTGAATCATTTGTCATTCCATAAATATGAGTTGCACTCCTTCTGCATGCTGCCAGGGTCCCTGATCTACCTCATGGATTTTAAATTCTCAAGTGGGAAGATAAAATAAGGAAACAAGCAAGCAAACAGAAGTGATTATTTCTGCTAGTGATAAGTGCTACGAAGAAAATGAAGCAGGTTAATGGGCCAGAAAGAGGAAGACCGGTCAGCTAGAAGTGGGTGGGGACTGGGGTATAGTTCTTTAGAGTGGGTGATCCAGGAAGGCCTCGACAAGAAGTGACATGTAAGCCGAGACTGGAATGGGGAAGAGTATTCCCAGCAGTGGGAACAGCAGGGCCATAGCTCAAGAGAGAGCACACAGTTGGCTTGTTTGAAGAGCAGAGGGCTGGCCAATGTGACAGCGACCTCAGTGACCAGGGGAAACGAGTTTTGGGGCCTGATCAGATAGGCCAAGTTTGGTCTTTTGGGTTTTGTTTTAAGAGTAATGGGACTGCAGTGGAGGATTTTAAGGTTTTCTCCCACTCAAGTCTCACTCCCTTCTTCCAGTGTTTGGGTTGTAATTCATATCCAGGAGATGAGGACATTTATCTTTACCTGTTAATAATGCTACCTGATCAACAGCCCAAACCTGCAAACACCTCAAATTGAAAAATAATGGGGTCTCAAAGGAAGCAGAAATGCTAGTGTGCATTTAATACACACTATTTTTTGTCGTTGTTGATACAGAGACTATACTTACAGCTTTGTGACCTTAGGCAAGTCACTTAGCCTCTCTTTGCCTAATTCTTCTCATTTGTGAAAAGGGGATGATAATAGGACTTTCTTCATAATGTTATTGTGAGGACAAAATATTTGCAAATTCTTAGACTATATAATAAAGATGCTGTATGTTCACTACTATTGCAGTGTGTGCAGAGCCACAACGGATGAATATATATGTAGGTTTCATAAGCATTTCTCCAGCACTTACTGAGTACTGGCCTTGGTGTTGAAGATACAGTTGTGAACAAAGCAGACCCAGTCCCTGCCTGGCACCTGGCTTCTTGATCCTTACTCTGCAGAAGGAGGCATGGAATTGCGAGGAGGGACCCGTCACGTTGGCCAATGTGCGTGGAGGTGGTGAGGAAAGGTGCCGGAGCTTCTTTATTACACCGGTAGCCACTGGGAGTCCAAACCAGGTCCCATCCCCTAGAAGCCCACCTTGGACTTTGTAGATAATTTTCAAATATGAAAAAAATTTAGAGGCACCATCTGATGGGGTGGGCCCTAGCACCTGTTGGGCCCTCAGTCCCTGCAGCCATCTAGCCGGTAATGTATTATCACTGAGCCCTTACACCAAATCCCGAGCCTTAACCTTTTCTCTGCTCCTGGCTTCTGCTGGATCAGTATTCAAAACGAATCACATCCCTGTGTCCCTGATGCAGGTACATCCACCAGGTACGACCCAAGAGGGCAGAATCAGGCCCATTGGGCACGAACACTCAGTGAGCCAAGTTAGCCTCCCAAATGAAGGCAAGAGTTACTTGCAGGTTCCTATCAGTCTAAATTCAAACAAGTTACTGTTATTTTTATAAACTTGCACTGGTTTTTTGATTCACGGTGTTAGAGCAGGAAGAGCCAGAGAGCTCACCCAGGAAACAACATCGCAAAGACCTCCCTATACCACAGCAGTTCCTATGGCACTCCGCTTTCAAAGGCCTCCGCCGCTGCCCCAAGCTTTCCAGGTGATGGAGACGCCAGAAAGCAGAGCCTCCATGGCTGGGCTCCTGTACGCTGAAGCGGCCTTGCCTGCTCTGGTACTCTGTACTCCACCACACCACTTCGAACTCTCCTGGCTGGCCCAGTTTTATTTTCTCAGTACACATCTCAACTTTTATGACTCGCTCGGGCATGACCTCCTCCAGGAAGCCTTCCTTTCTCCCTCAACATTGGATGGATCGGTGCCATTTGCTCTCTGGGCTGCAGTGCCCCCACACTGGCCTGGGTTATCCTCTCTCCTTATGCTCCTCTTTTGGTGGACTCAATGGCTTCCCAGAGGGTAGGTCTCACCTTTTCCTCTCTAGCTTCCCTGGGCTTAATAAATGACTTTTAAACAAGTAAATAAATGAAACATAACTCCCTCTCCATAGTCCTATTCAAAATTTCTGCCAGTACATTCATATTTATCACTTTCTGTGTGTCATTTCGGGGGTTAGGGAAAAAATACCCAAGGCCTTGGAACACTGAGAAACAGTCTTGTGGGACTTTTTTCTGGGACACACCTTTCAATATCAGATGAGGATTTTCTTCTTTCTGATGCACACCGGGAAGAGTATCTTACAATGACAGCTGTTTAGTATGTCTACCAGGGAATAGTTTCCTCGTTTTTGATTGGGGCTTGAACCAAAAGTCCTATCAGAAATGCCTTGTCTTCCGGCAAGATGGCGGCGTAAGTGGACACACCATGCCTCCGCACACAACCAAACGAGGAAAAAACAGCAATTTAATTAAACAAAAACAGCCAGATCTGACAGAAAATCAAACTGAGAGGAAGTCCGACAACCAAGGAGTTAAAGAAGACACTTACATCCAGTCTGGTAAGCGGGTCGGAGCCGGGTGGAGAGAGAGCACACGGCCACTCTGCAGTGAGCTGGGTGGTGAGTGCAGGGCCAGACCGCGGTTTGCGAAGTGGGACTGGCAACGCTGCAGCATGTGGAGACGGGGGTGCCTGACCAAAACGCGGCCAGCGCCCAGCCCACCCGGACCCAGCGGGGCCGAGACTGGTGGACCGGGCAGGTCCTAATTCGTGTGCAGACAAACCAGGAGAAAAAGCAGGGCACAACCCATCAAAGCAGGGAAATAAGGCCTCAAACCACCGATTGAAAACACCTGTGGGAGGTGAGACAGCGGGAGGAACTCCATGCCTCACGGGAGAGTTCGTTGGGGAGACCCACGGGGGCTTGGAACTGTGTGGGCTGTCCGCCGACCCTGGAGCGACCCTGGAGCCAGTGCAGAGGGCCTCAACTTCCTTGTGGGAAGCGCCATTGGTCTCACAGGTCCTGCCCCCACAGGCTATGTCACAGCACAGCGACGAGGGTTACCCCACCCCCACAGACAGCATCACAAAATAACGACGTGAGTTGACCCTCCCTGGTGAATACCTAAGGCTCCGCCCCTTAAAGCAACAGGCACACTGAGGGGAAAAAAATGGCCCAAATGAAAGAACAGATCAAAGCTCCTGAACTAACCGACCAAGAGATAGCCAACCTATCAGATGCACAGTTTAAAACACTGGTAATCAGGTTGGCCACAGAATTCGACGAAAAATTATCGAAATTACTTGAACAAATGAGGAGAGATCTGCAGGGAACCAATAGGGATAAGAAGGAAACTGGGACTCAAATCAACAGAGTGGACCAGCAGAAAGAAAAAAACATCCAACCAGAAAAGAATGAAGAAAAAAGAATTCAAAAAATGGAGGAGGGGCTCAGAAACCTCCAGGACATCTATAAATGGCCCAACATATGGATCATAGGGTTGCCAGAAGGAGAAGAGGAAGACCAAGAGATTGAAAACTTATTTGAACAAATAATGATGGAGAATTTCCCCAAGATGGTGAAGGAAATAGACTTTCGGGAAGTTCAGGAAGCTCAGAGAGTCCCAAAGAAGTTGGACCTAAAGAGGAACACACCAAGACACATCATAATGACATTACCCAAGATTAAAAATAAGGAGAGAATCCTAGAAGCAGCAAGAGAAAAGGAGACAGTTACCTACAAAGGAATTCCCATAAGACTGTCAGCTGATTTCTCAAAAGAGACCTTGCAGGCAAGAAGGGGCTGGAGAGAAGTATTCCAAGTCATGAAAGGCAAGGAC
>PVJI01031950.1:0-12663 GCA_004026765.1 Micronycteris hirsuta
CTGCTGGTCCACTCCGTTGATTTGAGTCCCAGTTTCCTTATCTCTATTGGTTCCCTGCAGATCTCTCCTCATTTGTTCAAGCAAGTTCGTTAATTTTTCGTCGAATTCTGAAAGCATCCTTATTACAAGGGATTTGAACTGTGCATCTGATAGGTTGGCTATCTCTTGGTCGGTTAGCTCTGGGGTTTTGATTTGTTCCCTTCTTTGGGTCATTTTATTGTATTTTATTTTATTTATTTTTCCCCCCTCGGTGAGCCTGATACTGTAAGGGGGGCGGAGTCTTGGGGATCCCCTGTGCAGGGAAGTTCCCGGTAGTTATGCTGTGGCGTAGCCTCTGGGGGCGGGAACTGAGCGCACAATGGCGCCTTCTCCGCTCTCCGCACCCACACCGCCTCCTGCAAGCAATTTGGGCCCCTCTGCGCTGGCTCCAGGGGTCGCTCTGGGGTCGCTGGACGGGCTGCACAGCTCCAATCCCCCGCGGGTCTCCCCAGCGAACTTTCCTGTGAGGCCAGGAGTTCTTCCTGCCGTGGACTCCACCCCCACAGGTGCTCTCACTCTGCACCGATGGGTTGCGCACTGCTTTCTTTCCCGGTTTCTCTGCACACGAATGCAGACCTGCCCAGTCCACCGGTCACAGACCGCACTTCAGTTGAGGCCCCGTCTGGGTGTGCTGTAGCCACGCAGGAACTGCCCCTCCAACCGCGGACCAGCCGTTTGCTCACCTGCTCGCCGCGGGGTCACTGAGCACTCTCCCTCCGCCCGCACCTTCCGGCTCACTGAACTAGATGAATGTATCTTCTTTAATTCCTTGGTTGTTGGACTTCCTCTCAATATGATTTTCTGTCAGATCTGGCTGTTTTTGGATGTGTAGATTTCTGATTTTTTTCCTTGTTTGGTTGTGCGAGGCGGTACGGCGCATTCACCTATGCCGCCATCTTAGGAAGTCTCTGGATGTTTGTTTTTCTTTCTGCTGGTCCACTCCATTGATTTGAGTCCCAGTTTCCTTATCTCTATTGGTTCCCTGCAGATCTCTCCTCATTGTTCCAGCAATTTTGATAATTTTTCGTCGAATTCTGTTAGCATCCTTATTACAAGGGGTTTGAACTGTGCATCTGATAGGTTGGCTATCTCTTGGTCGGTTAGCTCTGGGGCTTTGATCTGTTCCTTTCTTTGGGCCATTTTTTTCCGCTCAGTGAGCCTGTTACTGTAAGGAGGGCGGAGCCTTGGGGTTCCCCTGGGCAGGGAAACTCACGGTAGTTGTGCTGTGACGTAGCCTGTGGTGGCGCGACCTGAGCGCACAATGGCGCCTTCTCCACTCTCCGCATCCACACCGCCTCCTGCAAGCAATTCGAGCCCGTCTGCACTGGCTCCGGGGGTCGCTCCGGGGTCGGTTGACGGGCTGCACAGCTCCAATCCCCCGCGAGTCTCCCCAGCGAATTTTCCTGTGAGGCCGGGAGTTCCTCCCTTCTCGGGTTCCTCCCTCCCACAGGTGCTCTCAATCTGCGCCGATGGGTTGTGCCCTGCTTTTTCTCCCAGACTGTCTGCCCGCGAATGTGGACCTGCCTGGTCCACCAGTCTCGGCCCGCTGGGTCCAGATGAGCCGGGCGCTGGCCATACTTCAGTCGGGCCCCCCGTCTGGGTGTGCTGCAGCCCCGCTGGAACCACCCCTCCAACCGAGGTCCTGCTGTCTGCTCACCCGCTCGCCGCGGGGTCGCTGAGCGCTCTCCCTCCGCCCTGCTCCTCCCAGCTCACCAGACTGGATGAATGTATCTTCTTTAATTCCGTGGTTGTCAGACTTCCTCTCAATATGATTTTCTGTCAGATCTGGCTGTTTTTGGTTGTGTAACTTTCTGATTTTTTTTCTTGTTTGGTTGTGCGAGGTGGCATGGCTCATTCACCTATGCCGCCATCTTAGGAAGTCCAGTATCTCTTTTATTAGTCTAACTTTCTCCTTGTGCTCATATTCCATCTATAAATCTCCCCTGAGAACCAAATGTGAATGAAGTTTTTGATTTTGTCACTTTGCCTGACTTTCTCTAGCTGCTAGAGACAAGTGTCCCAACTAGCAAAGGTGTCTACCTTGACCTTCCCTCCTAAAAGCTAATAATTGGTGCACACCAGTCTTTTGGGCTTTGCATAACCTCTGGGATGTGACTCTGACCTGTATGGATTCCTAATACTAATATGCTAATTAGCTTCCTTAGCAGTGCTGGTTCATTCATTCCCTTTTTCTGCTAACAATGTGTTGAGATTTAGGGAGGCAATTAGCAATGAAGATCAATAGCAATAGTAGCATGGAGCCCATTGGGATGAAATCACTGGGGTTTAGTTACAAAGTTTGATGATTGCCCTGAGGTCTACAGAAAGATTGAGACTGCTGCAAACCCTGTAATCAGAGTAAACCAGCAACAAAGACTCTGGTAAAATATAGTACTTACTGCACTAATAGATAATGTGATGTTGAATGTTGGCTGGTTCTACAATAGGAGGTTGTGGCAACTGCACAAACCAGAGAGCACTTATCTAAGAGTGTTCATATACACAATTTAGAACAACACTGTCTAAGACAAACAAAACATGTCTGAGGGCACCATCTGGCCTTCAGGTACATATTTTGTGACTTCTGAATTCTGTCTAAATAATAACTGTGAGGGTGATTAGTGGCCAAGTTTAGGAATGGGAGAAATTTAATAAAAAGGATATACTGTGAATAGTCAAAATGTGGGGAAGTAGACACTTTTTAAAATATATTTTATTGATTATGCTATTATAGTTATCTCATTTTCCTACCTTTATTCCCCTCTGCCCTGCACACCCTCTCCCACCTGCATTCCACTCCCCTTAGTTCATATCCATGGGTTGTACATATAAGTTCTTTGGTTTCTCCATTTCCTATGCTATTCTTAACCTCCCCCTGTCTATTTTCTACCTATCATTTATGCTACTTATTCCCTGTACCTTTTCCCCCATTTCACCCCTCCCTTTCCCTGCTGATAACCCTCCATGTGATCTCCATTTCTGTGATTCTTTTCCTGTTCTAGTTGTTTGCTTAGTTTATTTTTGTTTTCTTTTTTTAGGTTCAGTTGTTGATAGTTGTGAGTTTGTCATTTTACTGTGCATAGATTTGATCATCATCTTTTTGTTAGGTAAGTCCCTTTAACATTTCATATAAGGGCTTGGTGATGATGAACTCCTTTAACTTGAACTTATCTGGGAATCACTTTATCTACCCTTCCATTCATAGCTTTGCTGGATAGAGTAATCTTGGATGTAGGTCCTTGCCTTTCATGACTTGGTATACTTCTTTTCAACCCCTTCTTGCCTGTAGGGACTCTTTTGAGAAATCAGCTGACAGTCTTATGGGAATTCCTTTGTAGGTAACTGTCCTCTTTTCTCTTGATGCTTCTAAGATTCTCTCCTTATTTTTATTCTTGGGTAATGTAACTATGATGTGCCTTGGTGTGTTCCTCCTTAAGTCCAAATTCTCTAGGACTCTCTGGACTTCCCGGAAGTCTATTTCCTTCACCATATTGGGGAAGTTTTCCTTCATTATGTTTTCAAATAAGTTTTCAATTTCCTGCTTTTCCTCTTCTCCTTCTGGCACCCCTATGATTCAGATGTTGTAATGTTTAAAGTTGTCCCAGAGGTTCCTAAGCCACTCCTCATTTCTTTGAATTCTTGTTTCTTCATTCTGTTCTGGTTGAATGTTTATTTCTTCCTTTTGCTCCAAAGAATTGATTTGAGTCCTGGTTTCCTTCCTATCCCTGTTGCTTCCCTGTGCATTTTCCTTCATTTCACTTTTTATAGCCTTCAGTATTTCCTCTATTTTGCAACTATTCTCACCCAATTCTGTGAGTGCCTTGATTACCAGTGTTTTGAACTCTGCATCTGATAGGTTGGCTATCTCTTCGTCACTTAGTTGTATTTTTTTCTGGAGCTTTGATCTGTTCTTTCATTTGGGCCATTTGTTTTTGTCTTGGTGTGCCTGTTACATAGTAAGGGGCAGAGCCTTAGGTAATCACCAAGGCAGGGTAACCCACATCACTGTTTTGTGGCTCTGTGTGTAGGGCAGCGGTCCGAGAGGGAACAATGTGGCTTGTTCAGCTCTCTGTGGGCTTTAAGTCACTTCCTCCACTACTCACAAGCAAATTGGGCCCTTCTGGTGCTGATTCCTGGGTGGGTGGTTTTGTGTACTTTCTAGGACCCTGAGGGTCTCTCCACCAAACTCTCTTATGAGGCTGGGAGTTTCTCCTACCGCCTCAACTCTCACATGTTTTTTCAATCAGAGGTTTTGAGGCTTTATTTCCCTGTACTGGAATCTTAGGGTTGCAGGATCTGTCTTGCTCCCCAGTTGTTCCTCCAAGTTTATCTGTATGCACATGTGGGACAACTTGGTTTGCCAGCCGCCCTCTTGCCTGGTCCACCAGCCACTGCCATTCCCACCTGGGTCATCCAGTCCCCACCTTGCCTTGAGTCCTCTGTGTCCACCTGCCCTTCTCTGCCCCTCCTACCAGTCTGGGTAAATGTTTCTTCTTTAATTCCTTGGTTTTTGGACTTTCATACAGTTTGATTTTCTGTCAGTTCTGGTTGTTTATTTTTTGTTTTTAAATTTGTTGCTGTCCTTCTTTTGATTGTGTGAGGAAGCACAGTGTGTCTACCTATGCCTCCATCTTGGCCAGAAGTCCAGGATTCTTAATACTCATTTAAAGAAAGAGCAGAAAAAAATATTTCAGAGAAGATGACTAGAATGTTGTCAGAGGACTCTGATACTACCTTGGCACCAGTTTATAATATCTTGCTTACTACTAAGGTACTTGGAACAGTTTACAAATGAACAATGTATCCTTCTCTCACTGACTCTCACACAGGAGATTATTTTGGGGAATTGGACCTAACCAATTAATAGATAGCTTAACCTATTTTCATGACTATTATTTTTAAAATCCATATGAACTCTCAGTGAATATAATTTATAAATTAGGTATTTGTATTACTTTAAAATTTAGAATAATATTTATTCTTATAAGCTGCCTTTATGTTAGTAAATGATGGTAAGATTAGCATTAACTGACAATAATGAGCCATTCAATTCTGTGTTAATTTTGTTAGGTCAAAACTTCCACCTCATTTTTTAATACGCTCTTTTTGATGACCAAATAGATGGCTACTCACCCACCCTTACTCCACAATACATTTGCTGAATCATTTCTATTTTGAAAATCCTTGGAAATGTTTTAGAGTTATAATAGTTTAAGAAATATGAATATAGAAGAAACTCAGATAGGATTGTCAGAATTTGGAACTATGGCTGGCCAGGAAATACTTAGATACTGTGTATAGCCAAATACTAGAACCTGGCAGGTGACATAAATCAATGCAGCAATGGGATCAAGTCTAGAAGGGACAACCTAAGCCATGGGGTGGCAGGCAAGGTCTGGCGGGGGGGTCTAAAAGTACAAGTGGTGGGTGTGTCAATCTTGAGACTAATAGTACTATAACATTTCAATGTATTTGTAAATCCAAAGAACTATTCTGCTCATGAGATCAGGTAGTCAAAGGCATATTGATCAAAGGCAGAGGTACTGGAATAATTATATATTTTTTCATCCTGCTTATCATGTATGTCTTAGATAATACCATGCACAACCGAGAATGCAAACCTGGCTCTCAAATACCTCATCTGCCCTATTAGACAATTATTCCAAAATTGATCTGGGATAGCAGATGTAAATTGGCAAATGCTTATGTCTTCCCAGAAATGAAGGAAGTTTACCAAATTTAGGCAGTGACATTGAGTGAGTTTCTTATAGGCATTCCAGAACATAACTCTTGGAAATTACCCAGTTGTCATGGCATTTTGCCATTGGTTCTGAAGGAATGGAGGCTTTGAAAACTTCTGTATATTTTAATAGTTTTCTAGATGAGTAGAAATAAACTTACATGTTACAGAGTCCAAATAACATAATCAGGTTTTATTTCCCCCCTGAATTCAACTATTTTAATTCTTTTTACTTAGTTCTATCACACAGATTTGATTTGTTTACTTTCTTTGTATAAGTGTGGAAGGAAAAAAGAACCCTGGTGCTTGTTGAGCATTTAAAAAGTGCTAGGTATTATACTGTTTACCTACATCATTGCCTCAGCAATATAGTTGTGTAGGAATTGTTATCTACATTTTAGAAATAAGGCAAGCGAGGCTTAGACAGGTTAAGTAGTTTGTCTAAAGTTACTCAGCTAGTAAATGGCAGAGCCACGATTGGAACTTGAGTGTATCTTTCTTCAAAGCCTACATTCTTTTCATCATAAGATGTGTCCTTGAGTAGATTATGTTATGTTCATACAAGCCAAATCCCACTTAATGGCAATAGAACTGCAACTCATTTTATAAGAGAGTATTGTGCACAAAGTAGACACATGATAAATGTTTGTTGTATTAATAATGTTTAAAATAAAATTTTTGCATATGAAAATAATAAAAATATTGTTAAATTATAACTGAAAATAAAATTTAAAAATTCAACTTAGTAAATTTTGAAAATTTTGTTGGCTCTATTCGACGATTCATGAATCAAGCAGCATCCATTCCAGCATATAGAAAGGAGCTCTGAGGACTATATAAAATAAAAGGCTTTTATAGGCAGAAGGAGTAGGAGCAAGGAAGTTATAGTAGGCATAAAAGTGGATGGTTATGGCAAGATTACTTTCCTTTAGGGGATGGCAGAAGTCTATTAGGTAGATTACTTTACCAGGATTGATGAGGTGACTCCTGGTTGTCTGATTAAAGATTCCATTGTTGCAAAAGTTGAAACTGTAATTCAGTTAAATTTCAGTATAAGTACTCAATTTTGGGTCTACTGTCTTGTTTTTAACAGTAAAACTGAATACTTGAAAATACAGTGGTTTAATAGCAGTGTTCGTATTTGATTTCTTTCGTATAGAACCTTGAGTAAAATAAAACCTTTCTGAAATTTACTGTGAAATTTCACCTCCTGAATTTTAATTACTGTATTTTCATTACCTGATGGTGCTTCTGCATTTTAATAATCATTGGCTTTCAGTAACTAATACCAGTGTGTATCAGTAATAAGCCTTGCTTTATGAATGAATTAATGAATGCATCAACCAACTTTTTCTCAAAGGAGACGTTAATGACATTTGCTAAAACCCAATGAGGCTTGTGAGTCTTTGAAATGTAAAATTTAAAATCTTTGATTTTCATCTTGTACATTTAAAATTGTACATATTATCTCACTCTGGGAAAACCTTGATGTCGCTTTATTGTTATTTTCTTAGTTGTTTCTTTTGACTCTCAAGATTCAAGTGATGCTTTGGAAAATTCAAGAAGCTGAATGCGACATTTACAATTGTTTTTGAAAGGTCTAACCTTTATGAAAGTAACTGGGTAAATATAATTCAAAGGGGTTTACTTCTCTTGTAAATTAAATGGTATGTTTGTAGACTGAAAGGTCAATTTTTCAGCAGAGTCTGGTTTTCAAAAACTATCACTTTTGTCTACGATAAATCAAGAAAGCTAATTTGTTTTACATGTATGACACACAAGCAGTAATATTGTTCATATGATTTCAACCTCAGCTACTTGTGGCACAAGAGCACTTTTTATCATAAAGTATAAATGTTGGCTTCAGAAGACAGATGTGAAAGAACTTTTGTCTGGAAGATTTGACTTCCTATAAAGAACTGAATTCATCTTCTGAGATATGTAATCCAATCATGTTCTATGTGTCACTTTGGGTCTACTGAGATATTTCATACGTTGCTACAGAACATATTATTTTCCTGTTTTCATTAGAGAGAAAAATTACTTTTTTCTTTTCATTATCCAAAAAAATTCATTAAAACTTTTATAACCCAGTTTAAAAACCCACCTTCTCTCATTCCCTTCCCTCTTTCTTCTGTTCCCCTGTCCTCCTTCACTCTCCACTCCCCTCATCACCCACACATCACACACACCCCTTCACACGAAGCAAAATTCCTCCTTCTGGCTTTGGTTGCAGATATTTGTTTTGGCTCTGGAGTCAGTTTTGAGTTCCTGTTAGTTAAAGAAGTAACAGATGAGCGAGATCATGCTTTGAGACTGCTGGCTTTGAGTACAGCCTGCCAGAGCAAATTTAATTGAGAAGTAGAGTCTCAGGCCTGATTCTTTCCTTGGGTTTTAAGAGTTTTGGTTGATTTTACACAAATAAACAGGTAACCATCTATAAAATGATGGAATTAAATGAATAATAATGGCAGATACTAAATGTTAAATATATGCTGAATACAAAGAATAGTAAATACTGTTCCAACAAGAGTATTTGAGCAATTGTTTCTCTTAATATGCTTTATTTTTTGTCAGTGCAGGAGTTAAGCCTAGTCCAACATGTTAATTAAGTATTTATGTGATAGGCTTTGTGCTTAAGACTGGGAGTTCAGAGAAAATACAAATAAGGCACCAGCCAGCTCTCCTGTCTTTTTCTTTTTGTCTTAATTCAATGTTCTTGGCCAGAGAAGCATTTTTATTTTCCTTCCTCCCTTCCTCCCTACCTCCCTGCCTTCCTTCCTTTCTTGAGTCAGCAAAATGTATGAAAACTTTCATTCTATATTCATAGTAGGGGGATTTTTGGCATTTTTTTCCTTCAGTTTTTGATGTTGACAGGCTTGTCTCAAGGATAGACAAATATATATCAATTTCTTACCCTAGCCCTATGTATAACTAAAAGTCAGAGGTGTGACAAGTCATTTTACCTCTTTGAACTGGTATTGGATTAGCTTATTGTTTTACACTTCTTACCTTGCTTTATTGGCCCAAAATATTTGGCAAGTTTCCTCATAATTTATGTTTGTTGCAAAAGCATTGTATTTAATTTAATTTAACCAACATTGTTATTTTATAAAAGCATTTTGTTTGGTCCTGTGAGCAATAAGATCAATGAGTAAGATCTAATTCTGTATTTCAGGCTCTCTCAGTCTTAGCTGGGGAGAAGATAATTATGTAGGTAATTATAATAAAGAAGAATATAGGAAATGCCATTAACAGTGGAATAAACAAAATGCTATAGCAATTTGAAGGAGTGAGAGCAGCACATGCAACTGTAAACATCTGCAAAGGTTTTCCAGAGGTTGTGGTGCTGGAGATGAGATTTGGAGAATGGGTATGATTTAAAGGCAGGATGAACAAAAGGAGTAACAGAAAACACCTGGGATAAACACACAGAGGATGTTTGGAATGCAGGACTCCTGTAAGGAGTGGTGGGAGACAAGACTGGAAAGACAATTTGGAATCATACTAAGGAGGACTTTAAATGCCAGGCTGAGACATTTAAAAAAAAAATTATGTAGGCAGTATTGTGATGGCAGTAAACATTTAATTTTTTATCTGTCTGTCTATCTGTCTATCTCTCTATCAAGGAGTGACATGATTTTTCATGGAAAATAATCTAACAGTTTTTGTAGGTTGGACCGAAAGGGGAAAGACAATTTGAAATATCTTACAAAACCTTTTTCTTTTGATTACAGCAATAATGCAAGCTCATTAAAAAAAACTCCAGAACATAAAGCAAAGCACAACCCCCTGCAATTTCATCATCTAACTCTACTCATTATTTACATTTTAATGTATCCATTGCACTGTTTTCCATGATACTGTAGTATCATCTGGTTGTTTTGCTACTTCATATATCAGGAACAATTATTCAAATCATTCAAGTGAATTGAAAAGTCTGTTTTTGATTGGCAAATTTGGCCCAGGAGGGGAAAAAGTGCCCTCCTCTCCACTTACAGTCTTTCTGACACCACCCCGAAAGGGGAGACTGACTGAATCTGCACCCCACCAAGTCCTGGTAGCCCTGCCCTTGTGATCTCAGCTCTGCAAGAAGGAGTGCTTCTAGGAGTTGGGACATTCTGAATGTGTCTCCTTCAGAAGCTGTTGTCTGGGACTGGAAAAGAAGTTCTTGGTCCCCTCTTGTGGGTTCAGTTGACATCATCTGAATGGGAGATTCTCTAGTCTGTTCCCCCGAGCCCCTGTGGGTCTGCCCTGCTGAGCTTGCTTCTACAGAGGGCATGGATGGTTGTACCCAACCTGAAACTGCAGTGTGCTCCTCCTAGGGCAGCTATTGTTGGAGACTCTGGCAGAGACTGAGTGGTCTGGCTGTGGTGCACAGGACACTTTCCCTTCATTGAGTGTTGGACCACATGATCCCCAAGGGACACACTAGCCTCATCTTACTGACCCCAGTCACTTGCCCTAGTGAGTTCATGACCTGTGGAAGGGTCTGTGGATTGCAGTCAGCCTCAGCCTACCCTACATTGTTTCTTTGGAAGGCTCTGGAGGTGACCTCAGTGGGCTGAGGAGTAGCTGACAAGTGGAAGCAGATCTCAGGGAGGCTTGGACTTGTTATAGATCTGTCCCCAGCTCTAAGCTGGAGAAAGCCACCCTTATGCACAGATTGGCCACTCCTATGCACATCCAGGCCCAGTATATGCAGCACAAGTGGCATATTCAAAGGGGGAATCCAGCAGGCACCAGACACTGCTAGAAACAACTCCGCCTGAGGGTGCAGTCAATACACAGTGACTCATATATGGACATTGAGGTTCATCCATATAGTAAGCCATCCTGAAAAGTTAACTCCACCCCCAAAAGGCCAACAGCATTCAAGACTCAACTACAACAGGAGAGTTCACATAAACTACAACAGACATTCCTGGAGCACCAAGTCAGGTGATCTGGAAGATTGCACCACTGAGCACAACAAGACACATTAATCATAAATTCATCATAACACCTTTGGGAGTCATAGCAGAGCAACTCAATACACAGAAACATACTAGGGAGACAAAAAAATATTCCCCAAATGAAAGAACAAGAGATATCTCCAGAAAAAGAATTAAACGAAAGACTTCCAGCCAAGATGGAGGAGTAGGTAGACACACTGTGCCTCCTCACACAACCAAAAGAGGAAAAACTACAATTTAAAAACAAAAAAAATAACCATAACTGACAGAAAATCGAACTGAATGGAAGTCTGACAACCAAGGGGTTAAAGAAGACACTTTTATCCAGACCAGTAAGTGGGGCAGAGCTGGGCGGAGAGCACGCGGTGAGATAGCAGTTTGTGGAGCGGTATAGGCAACGCTGCAGCTGCCCGCAGGGACCCGCAGCTGGGGAACCAGGCCAAATTGTGGCCTGCACACTCAGCGAAACCCACGGCCGGCGCACCCAGAGAAACCCACAGCTGGTGCACTTGGTGAAACCCGTGGCTGGATGATCTGGACCCAGTGGGGCTGAGACTGGCAGACCGGCCAGTCCCTCATTTGCACACAGATAAACCAGGAGAAAAAGCTGGGGAGCAGAGCAAACCGCACAACCGACCACTGCGGGGAAATAAAGCCTCAAACTACTGATTGAAAACACCTGTGAGGATTGAGGCAGCAGCGGGAGGAACTCTCAACCTCACATGAAAGTTCATTGGAGAGACCCAAAGAAACTTAGAACCACACAAGCCCACCCACCCAGGAACCAGCACAGAAGGGCCCAAATTGCTTGTGAGTGGTAGGGGAAAGTGATTGAAAGCCAGCAGAGAGTGGAGCAAATGCCATTGTTCCCTCTCAGGCCCCATCCCCACAGGCAGCTTCACAACACAGCAATGTGGGTTCCCCTAACCTGGTGAACACCTAAGGCTCCACCCCTTAAAGTAACAGGTGTGCTGAGAATAAAAAATGGCTCATATGAAAGAGCAGATCAAAATGCCAGAAAAATTACAACTAAGTTACAAAGAGGTAGCCAACCTATCAGATGCACGGTTCAAAACACTGGTAATCAGGATGCTCACAGGATTGGTTGAATTTGGTCACAAATTAGATGAAAAAATTAAGACTATGCTAAGAGAAATAAGGGCAAGTGTACAGGGAACCAATAGTGATGGGATGGAAACTGGGACTCAAATAAGCAGTGAGAACCAGAAGGAAGAAAAAAACATTCAACCAGAAAAGAATGAAGAAACAAGAATTCAAAAAAATAAGGAGAGCTTAGGAACCTCCAGGACATCTTTAAACGTCCCAACATCTGAGTCATAGGGGTGCCAGAAGTAGAAGAGGGAGACCAAGGGATTGAAAACTTATTTGAACAAATAATGAAGGAGAACTTTCCCAAGCTGGTGAAGGAAATAGACTTTCAGGAAGTCCAGGAAGCTCAGAGAGTCCCAAAGAAGTTGGACCCAAAGAGGAACACACCAAGACATATCATAATGACATTACCCAAGATTAAAAATAAGGAGAGAATCCTAGAAGCAGCAAGAGAAAAGGAGACCGTTACCTACAAAGGAATTCCCATAAGACTGTCAGATGATTTTTCAAAAGAGACCTTGCAGGCAAGAAGGGGCTGGAGAGAAGTATTCCAAGTCATGAAAGGCAAGGACCTACATCCAAGAATACGCTATTCAGCTAAATTCTCATTTAGAATGGAAGGGAAGGTAAAGTGCTTCTCAGATAAGGTCAAGTTCAAGGAGTTTATCACCACCCAGCCTTTATTGTATGAAATGTTAAAGGGATTTATATAAGGTAGGGGGGGGGATATCAACAGGGGAGTGGTAGGGGGAGAGAGGGCGGAAAGGAGCAGAGAATAAGTAGCATAAATGGTAGGTAGAAAACAGACAGGGGGAGGTT
>PVJI01031951.1:0-12662 GCA_004026765.1 Micronycteris hirsuta
TGTCCATAGGTCCTACACATAAGTCCTTCTGCTCCTGTACTTCCTATACTGTTCTAACCTCCCCTTGTCTGTCGTCTACCTCCCATTTATGCTACTTGTTCTGTGCCCCATTCCCACCCTCTCCCCCTACCACTCCCCTGTTGATGATATTCCTCCATACCTCATATAACTCCCTTCAACATTTCATACAATAAAGGCTGGGTGGTGATGAACTTCTTGAACTTGACCTTATCTGCAAAACACTGAAAATCATCTTTTTATTATTGATAGCTGGGATGCATGTAACATGTGACTTTGCAGGCACATTCTTACTGCTTACAGTATTGCTACAAATTTGTACATATGAGCACAGGAATTCAATTTCTTTTAGTTAATAAAAGAGATATGTTATGTGCTTATAATTGTAAATGATTCCTTTATTAAGTGTATTAGTTTCTTAGAGCTTCCATAAGAAATTGCCACAGATGGGGTGGCTAAAAACAACAGAAATTTATCCTCTCAAATTTATGGAGCCCAGAAGTTCAAAATCAAGGTATTCAACAGCGTTATGCTCCTTCCAAAGGTTGTATGGATGAATCTTTCTTTGCCCCTTCCAGCTCCTTATGGCTCTAGCATTTCTTGGCCTGTGGCAGTATCACTATAATCTCACATGGCCTTCTTCTCTGTGTGTCTTCTCCTCTTCTTATAAGGACACCAGCCATTGGATTTAGGTCCTACTTTAATCCAGTATGACCTCACCTTAACTTGATTGCATTTGCCAGGACCCAATTTCCAAATAAGATCACATTCTGAGGATCCAGGTAGATATGAATTTGGTGACAGTCTTCAACCCAGCACATCCCTGCCAGGAGACCTTCCCTTTTGATTAGGCATCAATGAGACCCAAATTGTCCACTTGTGCCTATTGATGGGAAGAATTTTCTACAACATCAAGCTGTATATTTTCCAAACCTTCTTCCTCCTCCACTACCCATGTATTTCCAGTCTTAGGTGCCATGGGTCCAGTTAATATCTCAGTATGGCTAGGAATCATAGTGTGTCCCAAGTCTTTGTGTCATAATGCTGCCATGTGTTAGCACAGTGGGAAGATTCCAGAGCCACCCATATTGGTATGGCTAGCAATAAATAAACTATACACACAAGTAACTGTGAACCACATAAATATCTCTCACTAAGACTAAACCTAAGTATACCCCCAACTCAAATTCCCCTCAGCCTGATCTCAAAAGTGTTCTGGCCACTTTAACATCATCAGATTTGAAGGGAAGTATGACAGCAAGAAAGTGGCACTTGAGACAGAGAACTTAACCAATTGTGCTCAGAATATCTTATTTTTGCAAAAATGCATGACATGTGACACATTGTTAGGGCCCCTTCCAAGGGGCTCAGAATGGTTCTGTGCAGGTGAGGGGCCTGGAAGCTTAAGCTTTGATAGCTCCTGCTGGTTAACTTTTTTTGATAAAGCTGTCAAACTCAAACCAAAGAAAGGCCACAGACTGTGTATCTGAATTTTAAAGGAGCTAGCCAAGATCTTCATCATTTCTTTTTTGTATAGACAAATTATGGCCAGCTGGGCTGAGTTTTGGTGAAGTAAATGATGGTGAAAATGATTACAACGTTTCTAGGCCTGACCCATAGACCACAGAAATCTCTTGAACAATTCTCTATTCTTTCTTTTCTCCCATATGCTGGCTTGATGTTAACACCCATCAGCCTAGAAACTTTGGAAGCCCTGTGCTGTGGATGGCAGAGCCCCCATTAGCCTGTGGCCCTGAATAACTACATAGAATAGATCTCACCTAATGATTCCACAGTCCCTCCCCACAACCCAGAGACTGGGGCAAGAAATAAACTATTGTGTTTAGGCACTGATATTTCAGGGCTTATTTGTTATGTCAGCCTAGCTTACATTAACTAATACAGTTGTCTTTTCAGTGAGACTGTCCCAGGCTACCATATTTTAAATTGCAATGACGTTTCCTCTATTTCCACTCTTTATTTTCCATTCTTGCTTAATTTTTCTTCATGGTTTAATCATCATCTGATGTAGCACTTAGGCTTCATAAACACAGGAAATGTGTCTGTTGTGTTCACTACTGTATCTTTAGCATTTAGAACAGCACTATCCTATAGAAATTTCAGTGACAATGGAGATATTCTTTCTATATCTGTGATGTCCAAACGGTAGTCACTAGCCACATGTATCTTTTGAGCACTTGAAATTGGCTAGTATGACAGAGGAACTGAACTAATTTTATTTCATTTTAGTTAATTTAAATATAAATTGCCAGATATGACTAATAGCTACCACTTTGGATGGTGCAGATCTAGAACAACGGATCAGTTTTTCCATTCAGTAAATGTTTTTTTGAGTGAAAGAATCAATGAATGGATTCAACAGGTTGCTGCTGAGTTTCTGCTATGTGCCACATGTAAATGAGACTCTCATTACTGCTGGTACATTGGACAAGTGCTAACCTGGGTGACTCATTGAGATCTTTATATGCTCTTGTAAGTTCATTATTCTATGAGCAGCCAGCTCAATGTTTGAGAAACAAACAAATTCTTATCTTTCTCTGTGAGTTTAAGTTGGACAAGATACATTTCTAGAACATGTTATGTTAAATCTGGGTGCAGGAATTCTTTCACCAGCATTTAAACATTAAAGCTAAAATAATATCAGAGAAGAAAGTTTAGTGCTTTGTGTAGTGTGATCTGAGGATAGTGAGAAAGGCTTCATCTCCCAAGAACATCCTCCTTCCTTCCTTGTTCTCTCATAGGTCTTAGCTCAACACTCAGAAGACCATAATTGTACTGTAGCAGGGATGGCATCTGGTCTCCAAAAACCATGTTCTCATCTTCTCAGACACATGGCCTGATTACATTTCCAAGCATCTTTTACAGTTTGGCTTGGACATAAGACTGAATAATAACTTCTATGATTCTTTCACAAGTTATTGATTTTCCTCTCTGATTTCTTTTGAGATTTTATCTTCTACAGGAGTGTTCTCTAGTTTTACAGTTTTCTAGGGGTGGATTTATTTTAATTTATCTTGCTTGAGCCATAGTATGCTTTGCTTAGTCTAAAAACTCAAGTCTTGTTCCTGTTCTAAAAAAATTTTCAGCCATTATTGTTTGTAATATTGCTTCTTCCACATTTCTTTTTAATTTTTTTCTGCAACTTAGATTAAATACAGGTTGAGACATCTTCCAAATAACTTTCATAATTCATTTCCTCTCTCTCTCCCTTCCCTCCACTCTGTACCACATATTTGAGGCAATGTTTTCCTATATACCATCTAGTTCACTAATTTTCTTTTCACCTTCATCTAGACTGCTTTTTAACCTGTCTACTAATTTCCATCACTCTGTTTTTCATTACTAGAAACTCTGGTTCTTTCTGCCTTTTTTCATATTACTATGGGCTTTCATTTTGGTTTCTCTTCTCTGTTTTATGTCTTCAACTATTCAAAATGCAGTTATTTTAAAATGTCCTTAAGATTATTCTATTATATCCAATTTTAGGTGCTGAGTCTCATTTTTTGAGTTTTCTAACTGTCCCTCACAATGGATGCATTATTTTATACATTTATAACCTTTTAATGTGGATTTTCCTTTAGGAGGTTTTTTTTTTTTTTTTTTTGCCTATTGTCTTGTGAGCCACTAGTTGTAAAAATTGACCTGAGGAGTGGTTTTGCATTTGTTTCGACTGGGAATTCTGAAAGTTTCAAAAGTTCTAGAACAATTTTTGTGTTAGCTGTTTTGCTTGGGTTTCCTGTGTCATATGGGTAGTGTGTATTTAAATTCTCCATTGAATGGGGTAAAGTCCTGGGTTTCTCATTTCTTACAGATGTCTTCTTTCCACCCAAGAGCCCAGAAACCAGGCCCCTCTTAACTTCCCCAGGCCACAGTTGCTTCCCTAGCAAGCTTTCCAGTCCTGTTTTCAGAACCTGATAGTGCTGTCTGAGATGCCTGCTCCCCTGCATCATCAAGGTCTAGAGCCTCTTTTCCTGTACCACACAGGTATTAAAACCCCAGGTGTGAAATCTTCATGGTCCTGTGGTACCTGTTCAGTGTTGCTGCTCTGACTTTTAATTCTTTTCTTCATATCTGGCATTGGGGATTCCCCTCTTATCCTTTTCTGAGCTCATTTATGTATTTAAATTCTGTGATATGTTTTTTTTCCTCCAGCATTTCTATGTGGTAGTAATAAGAGAGAGGTCTTACTCATAAGCTCAGTCTGTCTTATTGCTGGAAGTAGTCTGCTCTTGATTCTCTCTAGAATGTCTCAGAAGAGCTCTCTGATCTTTCTTTTCTCTGATTTACTTCCAACATACTTGTGATGGGGGACTGGCTTGGGGGATGATCTATGTGACATTCCTAATATAGATTGAATATCCTATCATGCAAACAAATCATAGAGTCACATGATTTATGTAAAATTAGTCTAAAAAGACATGATATATGTTTGTATGCTGTTAATGATATACAATGTAAATGTCAGACTGTACCTTGAAAATTAGAGTCATAAAACAGTGACCTTTACATTCTGCCAAATTTGTTCTTGGAATAAATTACTTTTTTATTGCATTATATTCTACTACATTACCACAATTATATGAGACTTGTGTTGGAATTTTGAATGCTTCTCTTATCATTGTAAATAAGGATGTATATTATATATGGCAATTTAAGTGTCTTATAAACAAACTTCCTTGTATAAAAATAAATTGGGAATGTGATAATTCAATAATGCCTACAAAAATGTTGCAAAATAATAGAACACAAAAGAAATTATATGGCTTCTAAGAGTAAACATCTAAATCAGACCATCATATTGGGCCTTGGACAAAGGACAACTTTTATTTAATATATCAATATTCCAAGAGAAAAATAAAAACAAGAAATTCTCAAAAACAAAAATGGCTTTTGATAGCTTTCAAATTGTTATCAAGCAATTTTTTAAAAAGATTTTATCTATTCACTATTAGAGAGAGGAGAAGGGAGGGAGAAAGAGAGAGAGAAACATCAATGTGTGGTTGCCCCTCCCTTCCCCTCTGGGGACCTGGCCTGTAACCCAGGCTTGTGCCCTGACTGGGAATCGAACCAGTGACCCTTTGGTTCACAGCCTGTGCTTAATCCACTGAGCTACACCAGCCAGGGTACTACCAAGCAATTTTGATAATGTATAGAAATCATGGCTTGAAACTATTGATAGTTTTTTGCAAACAATAATTAAAGTGCAACAGAAAGTTATATTTTTCATGTTTTATGGATTCTGAAAAATGGTAAAAAGGATCTTTTGACTTAGCTCCCTTGAGAAAAATGCTGATAAGAAAAAAAGAGAGAAAAAATGCTAGAATTCTATAACACAAACAAGACACACAAGCCATTTTCTTAACTTCACACTGTTCAGGAAAGTGACAAAACACCAATTTCTACAAGATGGTCTGTCTTACAAATATGGAATACTTCCCATTCAAATAGGTATCTGGGGCATTCTGGGTATTCCAGCCAAGAAGGGTAACAATAGCATGTAAATTAAAATAGCAACCTTCTTGGTCCTGAGTGTTGATCCATCCCACTCACACACTGCAGAAAGTATGCCAGACCTTCCACTGACATAAATCTCACATCTGTAGCCTGCTGCGAGATCTCCAAATGTACCACTTCCAGCATGTAGGGTTCCTTTGTTGGTAACATGCAGTTGAAAGGAGGAAATAACATACCATTTGGTGTTGTCCAGGCAGGTCTATGAACAGACTTATGCTGGGGTCTTGTACTGCTTTTTCAAGATGTTCAAGATCTGCATGTGTTATGTGCTGCAACATACAAGTGGTATATAAACAAACCTGTGTTGATTTCCAGGAAAATGCAATTACCATTTTAGGAGAAACACCACATTTGTCTCAACCCAAATGATGTGCAAAATGACACACTGAAGTTTGTCAGCCTGATCCCTGGAAGTGCAGACATAGCCACATCTTCAAAGGAGGTCTGGTCTATTGTAACAAACACTGTCAGGGTTTTGCTGTGTCCCTTTGTCCTTACCACTTCAGTGCCTTCCAGCCTGACTTCCACTTGCCAGAGTCTGCATTTCTTTGCCTTTTCTGGCCCCTGAAGTCTGCTATACCCTGTCATGCAGCAGGTCAGAAGTGCTGAGGAATGAATGCCAGTTGCCCACAGTGATAACTGGCTTGATACCACTCTCTTCACTGGCTGCCTCCCTTCCTTGATTCACTTTCTTGCTCCCCTATGGTGTTTCCTTGGACCAGCTCTCAAATCAGCCACATGTACTTAAGTCCTTTTTTCTGAGTTCGCCTCTGGAGGAACCCAGTCTAAGATAATTATCATCTCCCAGAGGTCCTGGCAACTTAGCATTGTGGCAGACTTCAAGATGTCAGGGCTTCAGTTGAGGCGGACATGTATTAGGATATTGTGCCAACTGAGTGCACATTTTCCAGTTTACCACTTGAGTTAAAAGTTATTTTTGCATTCCAAATTCACATCCATATATCTAGCATGTCTTTCTTCTTTACTGCTTGGTTCCTATGCCTCTATCTTGCCACAAATTCTCTAGTTCCTAAAATATTCATAGGCTACCTTCATATGATGGTGAAGACATTAATAGTCACAACACTAGATAATCAACTATTTTAGAGAACAGCTCCAAGGGAGAACACTGGACTGTGTTTAGAAGCAAAGTTTTGAGTGGAGGAAAGGCCAGAGTGGAATTGATACCGATTCATACACTTGGGAATTAAAAACAACCAGTTAAAATAATTAGGCTCTTTTGTTTGAAAATAATAACATAAAGTCACTCTGGTTGCCTTGGGTCTTGTGAGCAAGAGCACATGTGAGAATAATTATCTTCTTGACTACCAATTTGACAAATATTTATTGAAAAGTTATTATGTGCAAGGTACTATTCTAAGTGTTCTACATGTATTAATTTATTTAATCTCTTTAAAACACTGAGAAGTAGCCATTATTATTATCCTTGATTTATGGATGGGGGAACTGAGAGATTAAATAAAAGAGTAATCTTGATCTTGTGTTTGCACCAAGAAGGAAGAACAAGAATGGCAGCATGGGTGGCCTCACAGGAGCTGGAATGGTATTGGGGGAGGGGCTCTTCATTAGCAGCTCATGGCTTCATGGTTGCCTTTCCTGGGCTCTACTATTTTGATGACTCTTAGACTTTGAAAACTACATTAGCCTCCATATTTGAAGAGGGGTGGATAAGGTGATAGGCTTTTCTTCCCCTTTGTAAATGTTTTAAATTGAAGAATAACACACATAAAGGCAAGTACATAAATCCTAAGTGTACAGCTCAATGAATTTTTACAAAGTAAACACATCTGTGTAACTACCAACCAGATCAAGTTATATAACAGGAGGCTTTTCTGAGGACTCTGGAAGTTCTCATTAACATTCTGTAGTAAATAGGTTATAGCATCATAGAAGACACTTTTGAAACAATTAGGGCAACATCATCATTTTTGCATAGACTAAGACCCAGAATGGTCAAATGTCATACACAAGGCCATGTGGTTAGAAAGCATCTGGTTTTTTGGTTTTGGTTCTAAAATGTCAGGAAGCTTTTATGCTGCTCACTAAGTCAGTGTCTGTAGATGAACCATCCCAACTCCCCACTTCTATGTATTTGTTCTACATGCCATATTAAAACTCCTTTTCTTATTTTGTGCTCATTTTATGATCAAACCATCTGGGTCCATGATTTCTCCAGGATCTCTATACCCAGTGCATGGAAAGATAGCTCTCCCCTCATTTTGGTAGCCAGTGACAGCCTGGGAACTTGTGATCCACATCCGCAGAGAGCACAGGATCGGTGTCTACCCTTCTGCAGAGCATCTTCCATCACCTTTCCCACTCCTGTTAGCATTTTGAGAAATTGGAACTTATGCCATCTAAGGCTCTCATGACCAGCTGACTGCCAGATTGACCTTCCCCTCCATGATGTAGAGCTGTAGCTGGAAAGTAGCTGCCCAGCCAGGGAGTCCATTTCCAAGGTCTTCAGGGATGGCCATTTGACTCCTTGTGGAATTACCAGTGGAATGGGAGTGGAAATATACTTTTCACTTCTGGGCTGAGGTGGTTAAGAAGCAAGTGTGTCTTCTACAGGGTCTTTTTCTTCATCCATAGACCCTGAGGGCCTAGCTCAAGATGGGAGGCTATCGAAGGTCACCTGCTGAGCAAGAGCCCTGGCATTGGACATGATATAAGTGGGAAATAAATGACTAGTGGATTCATCTACTGATATGCAAGTGTTATTGTAACAGTACCTAAGCTGGAGTTGGATCTTGGGGCTTGGGAGTTAGGGAGTAGGGTCTGAGGCAAATTAGTCATAGCAGGAATGGCGAAGGGGATCTAAAACTTTTCAAAGGCTATTTTTTAAATTGTATTTTGCTTTTTCCAGGTACTGAAGGCCACAGCAACCAGAACCCCTTATTTGTACAGGAAAGACAATTCCTAGACACTATATCCAAAACGATAAGGAACTGATCTTTTTTTTAAAATAAATAACGCATTTTCTAGACTCATGTACCTTTTTCAAGATTGTTCTTAGGCAGTAGGGGAAAGATTGGTCCTCGAAGAGTGAGGAAAGCCCAGATTTCCATTGCTGAGCTTAGCTTGGCACCCCACACTTCCTTATTTGCTGAAACTGTGGACCATCATCTGTATCTGTGATACAGTTTTTATCAACAGAAATGCAAATTTCTTTTTTGGAAAGCTTGTCAATAAAGAAAGTGACCTTTATTCACAGTGTTCTCTGACTCATTTAAATAAGACACGTTTTTCTATAATGAAAACTTTTTTTAAAAGGTCACATAAAATTTGACAAGGGAGAGACCTTTATATGTGCTGTATTGAGAAACAGTCAACAGCAATGAGGCCACAATGTTTTCATTTCACATAGCCACAGTGGAGGCACCAAGAGAATGGCTTCTGGCATTAGATGCCTGAGTTCAGAGCCTGTCTCTACCTTGTTCAAACCTAGTGACCTTGGCAAGTTAGTTAGTTTCTCTATGCCTCAGTATCTCCATCTGTAAATGGAAACCATCAGATATCTACCTCTTAGTGTCATCAGAATTAAATGATTTAATATAGGTAGAGCTGTTGGAATAGTGCCTGGCATGTAAGAAGCCCTCAATAAATGCCAGCTATGGATATTACAATGATTTGAGGCCCTGATTTATCTGTGGTATATCTGGATTTGTGTCATAATATGAAAAGAAAACCAAAGAATTGCCTCACAGGGTCAGATGTCAGGTCCTTTCTATTTCTCCAAAGAATACCAAAAGCCAGCCCTATGGGGCTGGAGAGTGGAAGGGCTGGGGGCTTCTCTTTTGATACTAAACCTAAGTTGAATTAGTACCACACTTGTCTAAGGAATTTACTAATGTACATTGAGGATTTCAAATATTCTTCTTCTTACTGACTAAATTTCTTGGAATGAATCTAAATATATTTTAATGTATCTTATTTGCTCTAAATACAGAAAAGGTTATAAGATACAAAGATGTCATTTCAGAGTGATTTATAATAGCTGAAAATTGGGACTTTTCAGGGTATAATAGGAAGTAGTTTTTAAAAAACATGGTAAATCCTGCTGCTGAAACTTACACAGGAAAATAGTGATGAGGAAAACTGCAATGACCTGGGATATGCTTATCATATAATATTGACAGTGAAAGGGCAGTATTAAAAATCATATCTAGCCCTGGCTGGTGTGGCTCAGTGGCTTGAGCACTGGCATATGAACCAGAGGGTCACTGGTCTGAGTTAGGGCACATGCCTGGGTTGCAAGCCAGGTCCCCAGTAAGGGGTGCACAAGAGGCAACTACACGTTGATGTTTCTCTCCTTCTATTTCTCCCTCTCCCCCTCTCTAAAAATAAATTAATACAATCTTTTAAAAAATCATATCTAAAATGTGAATACAACTGAAAATTAACAAAAACATTATACTAGAAATGAGACTGGAAACAGGACCTAAGCTGTAGTTGGATCTTGGGGATTGAGGGTTAGAGAGAAGGGTCTCAGCCAAATCAGTCTCTTGTTTCAAAAGGTGAAGGAAAGGGCTAGGCCAGTGTCCCTGGAATGGCTGACAACTAAATCCAGGGAGGCCAAGTAAAGCATCAAGTCCAAAGGCTACAGAGCAGATCAACTTCTGGGTGTGGAGACTGGAGTCAAGGGCCATTCAGGGAGAAACAGGAAGGGTCCTAATATGGACACTAATAATTTTAGGGGGAAGTGGGAGAGTTTCATTGGTTTAAAGGGCCAGTGAGAAGCAGAGAGGAAGAAAATAACCCTAAATATCAGCAATAACCCTAAATATGTTTGGGTGACAGGTGCTACTTTTGATGTTCTTTCCCAATTTTTATCTAATTTTCTAATTTTCTTACATTAAACATGTATTTGTTTTATAATGGAAATAAATTTGTTTTATAAAAGTCTGTGATATTTGTGTATAGCTAACACCTTCATACATGTACACTGTAATAGAACAATTAAGTAAATGGATGACAGATGGTGGGAGCCAGGTTTTTCACTGTTGCAGTGGGAATTTACAGATCAGCAAGTGGAGCAAGCTAGAATGATCCATGTGGTAATGGATTACCTCAAGACATTGGTATAAACTTGTGTTTAGTTTAATATAGATACAACGGCCATATATAGAAATATTTATAGATACGTATGTATGGGTTAGTATACACACACACATATATTTCTCTTTTCTGTTAGCTGAGAGGGCCTAAAACAAACAACATCTCAGTAACAAAGAACAAATCTAGTATCCACATCCTGGTTTCTAATACCATTTTCCATTATAAGGAACAAGGGCTCCTTGAACAAAAGGTTGATTCTATATGATTGGGGCAGGAAATATATAAAATGAGCCTGGAGTAACTTATATTGCCAGAAAGTAAGAAAGTGCACACACATCCCCACAATGATAAGGATATGTCATGTCACAGGAGTAAACTAACAGTTTCTAATAGCCAAAGCTGGAATAACATGGGCAACAAAATATATAAACTGTATTGGATTATAACTCAAAGTAAAAATAAATATCCCTGAGTCCTTACTGCTATAAATAAATGATTGAATATCTGAGTCCTTACTGATATAAATAATTGATTGAATATCTTAATAAATGGGGGAGAAGAGACAGGTCTCCTATGCACAAGAATTCCAGATAAATTATACAGATACTCATACTCAGGGATGTGGAGTATTACTCCCCACTCTTTAGTTGTGGGCTGCTCATAGTGACTTTGTTTTAAAGAGGACAGTATTGAAAAGGTAGGAAAAGATTACTTAACAGTGGAGAGACCTGACAAAGTACTTCAGCCAGGTGATCAAGACCAGTATCAACACTCATCAATCATGTTGATCATATGTACCCTTGATATGATGCAATGAAAATGATACTTTACCTCTGTGAGCTTCCTCCCAAAGCCCATAACTCCAGTCCAATTATGAGAAAAACATCAGACAAATCCCAATGTTTGGGGAGGGGCATCATACAATATACCTAATCAGTACTCCTCAAACTTGTCAAATTCATCAAAACCAAGGAAGGTCAGAGAAACTGTCACACCCAAGAGGAGCCTAAGGAGACATGAGAACTAAATGCAATGTGGGATCCCAGTACCCAGGAAAAGGTTGTTTAAGTAAAAGCTCGGGAAATCTGAATAAACTATGGACTTTAGTTAATGATAATGCATTGATATTGGTTCTTTTTTTTTCTAAGTGTACTAAGAATTTAATTCTCTGTATCTGCATGCATATGCTCACAAAATTGTGGTTTTTTTTCCCCCATGCTTTTAGAGGAGGAATAGGACCCTTTTTACTTTTATTGATTTTTTTAAATATTTTATTTATTTATTTATTATTTTATTGTTGTTCAATTACAGTTGTCTGCATTTTCTCCCCTCCCCTCCCCCACCCCATCCAAACCTCCCTCCCTCCCTTCCTTCCACCCTCCCCCTTGGTTTTGTCTATGTGTCCTTTATAGTAGTTCCTGAAAACCGTTCTCCCCACAATCCCCTCCCCACTCCCCTCTGGCTATTGTTAGATTGTTCTTAATTTCAATGTCTCTGGTTATATTTTGTTTGCTTTTTTCTTTGGTTGATTATGTTCCAGTTAAAGGTGAGATCATATGGTATTTGTCGCTCGCTGCCTGCAACCTAAGTGCTCATCAGCAAATGAGTGGATCAAGAAACTGTGGTACATTTACACAATGAAATTCTATGCAGCAGCAGAGAGAAAGAAGGAACTTATATCCTTCGTGACAGCATGGACGGAACTGGAGAGCATTATGCTAAGTGAGATATTGGTTCTTTAATTGTAACAAATGGATCATACTAATGTGAAATGTCAATAAAAAGGGAAACTGTGTGCAGGAGATAGGTATATGAAAAATTTTTATATTATCTGGTTAACTTTTCTTTTTTTTAAAAATAATTACTTTATTGTTGCTCAATTACAGTTATTTGCATCCTCTCCCCTCCCCTCCTCCCTTCCCCTCCAACTCCACCTCCCTCCCCTGCCTCCCTCCTCCCCCTTGGTTCTGCCCATGTGTCCTCTACAGTGATTCCTGAAAACCCTTCTCCCCATTGTCCCCTCCCCCCTC
>PVJI01031952.1:0-12661 GCA_004026765.1 Micronycteris hirsuta
ACTTAAAAAAACCTGTACACATATAACTTGTATTTATTTTTAGACATATTATACCAATCTTGTTCATTAAGAATGGCATTTCATTCATCCATACTTTTATTTAGGAAACATAATTGTGACAAGACAGAATAGATATTCCATTGTATTAATAACGATAATATAAAATTCAAACGACTTGTAGCAAATATGTTTAAGTACAGTTTCTCTTGTACTTGAATCCTTCTCAAAAGGTAAGGTGCAAGGGAAATACCTGAGGCTATTACTAAAATGTAGATTCTGATCCATTTAAGTGTCTCACATGCTACCATGTAACACTGATACCCCTAGTCTTTGGACAACAATTTTGAGTGGCAATGCTTTGAAAAACTACCTATGACTTGAAATTAAAATGCTACTGATGTAATTCTTCAAATTGAAGACATAAAGGTATAAAAATAGGAAAATAAATGTGTACAAACTATGGCTCAAATGGTTTATTAAACTATAAATGTTTTCAAAAATCTTCTAAATAAAAGGGTTTATTTACAAATCAATTTAGATAATATACTTCCATTCTTATTGACATTCTCAATTCATGCTTTATATGAGCATGTAGTGACCAAGTTTCTTGACCTGTGAAGACACATGATGGAGATGAAGGTCACAGATGAGAATGTAAGAAACAAGGACTGTCCTAAAAATTTGAGATGCATGACACCAGACAGCTGCTTTCAATCACTGATATTCATGCTTGGTCCCAGAGTGGAACCTCTGGTTTCTAAATCTATGAAAATGCTTTAAATATTATTTTTGAAAATTATACTTGCCTTTTCTTTCCTGGATCCTAATGACTCTATAGTGGAGCACATATTTCCTTTCTTTTATTTAATAAAGAGTCTGTTATGTCAATTTTAAAATGTAGACACTCCCATTCCTCTGCCCAAGAGAATCTCAGTCACTACCAGTGCTTCAGATCAATAATTTGAAACAGGAGTGTCCAACCTTTTGGCAACTCTGGGCCACACTGGAAGAAGAAGAGTTGTCTTGGGCCACACATTGAATGCACAAACACTAATGAAAACTGATGAGCAATGAAAAAGTTTTAAGTAAATTTATGATTTTGTGTTGGGCCGCAAAATCATAGCCATCCTGGGCCACACGTGGCCTGAGGGCCATGGGTTACACACTCCTGGAAGTGGATGAGGGTGGGAGGATGGCAGGGAAGAATCTGGCAGAATGTGACTGCCAGAGGTGAGCATTAAACCATGGTGTCTGGGGTCAAGTGAAAGCATGAGATAAAGCTTTTCATTCAATCATCAGAAATAAGGTGTAGAGGGACATGTGCTGTCTGGGGCATGTGCTGGATTTCAATTTATCCCACATTATAAATGGATTATAATTTTTATTTTATACCCCCTTTATAAAATTATAGGGGATATAGATAGTTTCAATAAATTTGCATACATTGTAACAAATTTTTAGAAAAGGTTGTGAGGAAATCAGAAAAGAAGCAATAAAGTGGTAAGAACAGCAAAGCAACACTAAAGATAATAACTAATCCATGCCTTCAGATATTTTATACTTATCAAACATATGTAAAAAATTATTCTGACCTTTTTGGCCACTTTTTGAAAGGGGAAATGGTAGTCAGTTATATGACTTGAAATGCCTGAAAAATAATACTAAACAGCTGTTCAGCTACCACCTCTGCTAACCAGGGCAAAGAGCAGTTCCTTCTTCATGTAGAAGACACAGAGAGAGAGACAACAATACCCAGGTAGTTATCACTGCAGTAAAGACAGCAACAAGTTACATGAAGTCTTCCTTCATAGTCTATCCCAAAGTAAATAAGTACGATCATGACAAAGCAGAATTCAGAAACAGTAATTTCATAGTGCTATCCAATATGCACTTTTCTATTAGCATATTCCAAAACTAAATTTTATAGTGTCAAAAATGCATTGATTCCCATTTTTCCAGGCAATCAACTATCAATATTTCTCACAATATAGCTCTTGTTAGGTAGAGAATGACAATAGTTCGAGTTAATATTCTGAAAACAGCTTGAGTAAATATACTCTACATACATTATACAATGTACAAATATACATTGTACAGAACCACAATGTTCAAAAGCAAAGTTGCAGCATTTGCGGATTTGAGGGGACAAGGTTTGACTAAGGTCTTCCTGTAAAAGCTGAGCAGTATGATGGGAACAGCACCTGAACACAGTGCTACTCCCCTCCTTTCACAGATGTGGACAAAGGAACTACATATGAAGAGTAACGATTTCCTTAAGCAATTTGAGTTCACTATGGCAGGCACTGAAGGGGTTATATAGTCCCTAAAGTTCTGGGTTAAAAGCAGCACTTTTAAGGTTTTATAGCAATTAAATCCCTTATTCAAGTAAAATCTAATATGAATACCTAATATCCATCAAACTAGTAAAGATGGCTGTCCCATTGAAGCAGCAGCCGTGCACCCCCCACCACACTCTCAAGTGTTCTGTGGACTGCTCCTAATCGCCCCCAAGGCAACTCCATAGCAGATCCAGAATAAATAACCCCACAGTCCAACAACAACAAAGCTGTTTCTTTTGAGGTTAACAAAAAGAAACAGAAGTCTTTAAAACTGAGAATAGTCAAATAGCCACCTGTGATTGAAAAATATCAATTAAAATCTCTCATAGAATATTTAATACAAAGCAATAACACTTCCTGATGCACTCACCAAGATAAAATAGTTGCAAAGTATATGTCTGGGCAACTAAATATGCCTGTTACTCAAATGCAATAAAATGCTGGTGGATGCCTAATAAATATGATGTAATTTGATAATATTATCAAAGGACTCTTAAAGTCTAATTAATGACATAGAATTCACATCTTTTCATCTTCATCTTAAAGAATGATTTTCTCTTGTCTTTCATGAAAAATGAAGTCATTCAGAAAAGCTTTATAATTTTTTAAAATCTTTATTGTATTTTTCCATTACCATGTAGTCCTCTTATAATCTCCTATAATCATTCCACTGTTACTCATGTCCATGATAACAGCGGACATGTTTTCCTTCTTGCTCAATCCTTCCACTCCCAATCTTCCCCCTCAGCTGTCATCCTGCTCTCTAAGTCTGTCTCTAATGATTTTGAAATGTTAAGTATTTAAAATTTTAAATGTTAAAAATTTTTATTTAAAACACACAAAAAATTTTAAGTATTTCAGAATAGATCTATTACTATTTGATCCCACTGGCAGTGGTTTCCTTTTTCTTCAAAAGATGGTACCTATCAAACTTGACTTTTGCGATAACGCAAAGGACAGATTCTAAATTAGGGCCAGAAACTGGGGAAGTTGAATTGAACTTCTACAGCTAATTCCAGTGTGGACACATGGAGGTAAATCCATGTGTGCTCAACAGTGTGCTCACAGGTGTAAAAATTGAGGTAAGTTTAATAAAGATACTTTCTTATGTCAACTTTAAGGTAGATAGCCCCATAAAATTAAAAGGGATCTCATAGTGTCCAAGGTGGAGTAACCGTGCTGGAATCCCAGAAGTTTCTTATTTTTTATTTTGATAAATTTTATTGTATTTTTCCATTACTATTTAACCCCCTTATGTGCCCTCACCCCTGCAATCACACACTGTTGTCCATGTCCATGAGTCCTATTTTCTTTTTGTTTGATCCTTATTCCCTAACCTCCTTTTCCCAATAGCTCTCATCTTGCTTTCATACAGTTCAATTTTCTGGCAGTTCTTGCTGTTTTTTGTTTTTAAATTTGTTGTCATCCTTCTTTTGGTTGTGCAAGGAGGCAAAGTGTATCTATCTATGCCTCCATGTTGGCCAGAAGTCCTCCCATGGGCATTTTAATGATGTTAATTCTTTGTATCCATGAACATGGTATGTGTTTCTACTTATTTGTATCTTCTTCAATTTCTTTTTCCGGTGTCTTTTAATATTCTGAGTAGAGGTCTTTTACAACCTTGGTTACATTTATTCCAAGTATTATATTCTTTTCGAAAGAATTGTGAATGGAATTGTTTTCTTAATTTCCCTTTCTGTTAGTTTGTTATTGGCATATAAAAATGCAACTGATTTCTGGGTATTAATTTTGTATCCTGTTACTTTGCTGAATTCATTTATCAGTTCTGGTAGTTTTTTGGTGGAATCCTTTGGGTTCTCTATGTACAATTTCACGTCATCTGCAAATGAAGACAGTTTTACTTCTTCCTTTCCAATTTACGTGCCTTTTATTTCTTCTTGTCTTTCTATGGCTAAGACTTCCAGTATATGATAAATAAGAGAGGTGAAAGCAGATATCCCTGTCCAGAAGTTTATTATTAACCTGAGAACAACATTTTTAAATGTACTTAAGAAAGAAGTTGGCATCATTTGAAAAGAAATAACTCATGTATCACCTCAAGAAAATAAAATATCTTTTATTTTTAATTATATTTAATTGATTATGCTATTACAGTTCTCCCAAGTTTTCCCCCATCCACCCAGCACCCCCATTCCCTCAGGCAATCCCTGCACCATTGTTCATGAGATGATCTTTTTAAAAATAGAATAAACTATGTATTTAATTCACCAGGTATAAGCATGTCTATATAATCATAAAATTGGCAAAGTAAAATGAAATGACTAAGAACAAAATCTGTATTTTCAATTTGACCTTAAACTGTCTCAGAGGCAGTAAATCTTTCTACTTTTTAAATTTTTAAACTTGATTCAACTGTTTTATGGAAAAAAATTGTTCATGCAGTAGCTTAAGGAGGTGTGCATAGCTAAAGTCAGATTATTTCTGGGAAGATATTTGAGTGAGTGGACAACACACTTGATCTTGCATGTGAGAGGAAGCAGATGCAGGAAGCAAAGGTTGAGGAATATGGAATATATATATATATAAATCATTTGTTGTTATATATATACATATACACACATATATATATATATATATATATATACATACACACACAACAAGTGATTTTTTAAAAAGGCAAATGCATAACTAAATAAAGAATTATTACTTGGGTCGCAAGTTTACATTATTAGTTATAAAATGCAATCCCAGTCAAAACAGTCAACACTGTTTTTATAAAGTGTGAAAAGTAATTCTGAAGTGTGTATTTGTGTATGTATGTGTGTAGAACATAAAACAAAACTGCCAAAACGTATTTTACAACAGTAAAGTAGGATGAGGGTAATGCTAGATATTAAACACATTAAATAATTACAGTGGTGATAAGAGTTTATGATTGTGAAAACAGTTATGGGTAAACAGTCAATAGAGCTGCCTGAAATCCAGCAATACATTCATATATATCGATATATAATATATAATAATTACAGCATTTCATGAAATCATTATGAAATATTAGAAATGGAAGTATTTTTTAAAATGGAATGTACATTTGGAAAAATAATACATTTGATTCCTACTTCACAATATAGGAAAACACAAGCTTTATATGAGAAAAACAAAATTGTAAAAACACTAGCAAAAATATTAGAAAATATTTAGGTAATTATAAAGTAGAGAAGCCTTTTCTAAGTAAGCTATAAAACCTGAAAACCTTAAAAAGATAAAATTTAAATACATTTAAAGGTTTTGGACAATAAAAATAACATTTAAAATGAAGACAAATGAGATACTGGGAACTTAGCATTTAACGAAGAAAGGGTAATCCTTATTTAAAAGTTTCAAAAAATAAATCAGAGAACATATAAAGCCAAAAATATATAATTTTTATCATATCATTTTAGCACAAATTTATAAAATTTGATAATAAATGCTTTATTTTTACTGCAGAATAAAATTCCATTGTATAGATATACTCCATTTTATTTACACATTTATTGGTTGATGGTTATTTGTATTGTTTCTATTCTTTGGTTATTATGAATAATACTACCATGAACATTCACATACAAGTTTCTGAATGAAAATGTGTTTTCAATTCTCTTGAATATGTATCTAGGAATGGAATTGCTGTGTCCTATGGTAACATTATTTAACTTTGAAGGAACTGGCAAACTGTCATTAAACTGATTGTACCATTTTATACTTTCACCAGGTTCCAACTTCTTCACAGCCTCACAAACACTTGTTATTCTTAGAGTTTTGTTTGTTCGTTTTAAAATATAACTATCCTACTGGATGTGAAGTGGTTTTGATTTGCATTTCCCTAATAATTGATGATGTCGAGCATATTTTCATGTGTTTATTGGCTATTTGTGTATCTTTTGACAAATGTCTGTTCAAGGACTTTGCACATTTTAAATTTTTAATTGTAGTAAAATACATATAACATAAAATTTATCTTCTTAACTATATTTAAATGTACAGTTCTGTAGTATTAAGCACATCTAGACTGTTATGCTATCATTACCATTATCCATCCCCAGAACTCTGTTTTACAAAACTGTACCTATTAAATAGTAATTCCCTTTCCCTTCCTCTCTCCAGCCTCTGGTAAATACATCACAGTTTGTTTATCCATTCACCTGTTGATAAACATTGGATCAACTTCCCATTTTGGCCATTGTGAATAATGCTGCTATAAACATAGGTGTGTATATACCTGGAAGTGAAATTGCTAAATCATAGTAGTTCTATACTTAATATTCTTGAGGAACCACCATACTGTTTTCCATAGCAACTGTACATTTTACATTCCGACCAACAGTGCACAAGTGTTCCAATTTCTTCATATCCTCAACAAATCTTGCTAATTTCTGCTTGTTTGTTTATTTGTTTTATAGTAGTGATTTTTATGGGTATAAAGGGGTATTTCCTTGTGGTTTTGTTTTTCATTTCTCTAATAATATTGTTGAGCATCTTCTGTGTTTATTGGCCATTTGTATATCTTCTTGAGAGAAATGTCTATTTAAGTCCTTTGTTTATTCTTTAATTGAGTTGCTCTTGTCTTTGTTGTTGACTTCAAAGTGTTTGTTATATATTCTTGATATTAACCTTTTAACGAATATATGATCTGCATGCATTTTCTCCTATTCTGTGGGTTGCCTTTTCACTCTGTTGATTGTATCCTTTGATACACAGAAGTTTTTAATTGTGATGTAAAGAAATCTATCTGTTTTGTTGTTCTCGTTGTTGTTGTCAGTGCCCTTTGCAAGTTTAAAATTGGATCATTGGTCCTTTTCTTGTTGCATTTTAAGAGCACTTTACGTAGGTGCCTGCCTAGCTCAGCCAGTAGAGTGTGAGACTCAAGAGCACTTTACAGTTTCTGAATATTAAACCCCTTTCAGATATATGATTTGCAAATACTTTCTTGCACTCTTTATGTTATCTCATGTTCTTAATAATATCATTCAATACACAAAACTTTTAAATTTTGATTTAGTACATTTATCTTTTTTTTTAATTTGGTTCTTTGTGCTTTTGGTGTCATATCTTAGAAACGATTGCCTAACCAAAGTCATAAGGATCTATACATATTTCCTTCCAAGAGTTTTATAGTTTCTTTTTTAAAGATTTTATTTATTTATTTTTCAGAGAGAGGAGAAGGGAGAGAGAAAGAGCAATGTATGGTTGCCTCTCACATGGCCCTCACTGGGGACCTGGCCTGCAACCCAGGCATGTGCCCCGACTGGGAATTGAACCGGGACCCTCTGGTTCCCAGCCTACGCTCAATCCACTGAGCTACACCAACTGGGCATATAGTTTTAATTCTTCTATTTAGGTCTTGATTTATTAGAGAGTAATTTTTATATGATGTGAAATAGAGATCTAATTTCATTTTTGTGCATGTGGACATCCAGTTGCCTCAGAAACATTTATTGAAAAAATTATCTTTTTCTCCAAAATACAGTATGACTTTGGTTTTCTTCTCAGAGATTAATTAACCATAAATGTGAGGGTCTGCCTGTAAAATATATTGCTTTCCATGTCTCACTTTATGCATCAGGAATACTGAACTGATTTCAAAGTTTGGACACACTATGTAGCTCTGTTCCTTATGCCTGCAGGAGTGCGGCCCCTTGTCTAAAATGCACACTCTCCGGCTCATCTCAGGTGAGTGTCAGTCACTCTCGCCCATTTCTTCAATACATATTGAATAAAATTTGAACTCTGTTAAATGAGAAAATATATTGGTGAAAATCCACACTACTTACAAGTGTGCATATTTTCACTTTTATCATTTAATTCAGTGTATGAGAAAAGTTAATAAAATTAGAGAAGGCAGACAATTAAAAATAAGTTTTCAATTTTTTTTCAAAAGCAATGATAAGGAGTACAACCATGTACATTCAGTTCAGGAGTGATCAGAAAGATTCAAGATGAAATGAGGAAGATTCGGTGAGATTAGAAGTGTCTTAAAACTAAGGATTACGGTTAGTAAAGTAGTGGAGGACTTCCGGGCTGGATTGCCAAAGGATAAGGAAGAATTCTACCTAAAAGCTGAGGACACAGAAACACTTCTGATTATACTTAAAGATTATTTGCTTTATTTGTTTCTCTCCCATCAATTTGACCTATTTGATGCATTCTAACAAATAAAATATATAGATCCTCTCTCATCATCCCTACTCCATTCACATTTTCCATCCTATTCCCACTCCCATGAAAATTAATTCCCCCTGCATCATTTTGCTTCAAAACCTACTTTGGGCATTGATCCAAAAAAAAAAAAAAAAACTGTGATGGAATACTGACTGGTAAGGATTAGTACAATAGCTTCCTAAGGGATTTGTATTTTAACAGAGGACAAGAACCTTCTGATAAAAGAATATGTCTAAAACTGTGGAATTCCCCATATTATCAAGCAGGAAGAGTAGGCTGATGCTTCTCATGTTCCTAAGTGTCATTATCTACAGTAAATCTCCTTTCCTAAAATAAATTCAGAAACTATTTACCTCCTTGTCCTTTTCTGACATCTGAGGATTGGCATAGTTTAAAAACAGTATATACCCTCTAGTTCCAAACACCAAATGTCTAAAAGCAAATTCTAGCAGCCTCCAGATTATATATATATCACACACATATATATCATACACACACACACACACACACACACACACATATATACACACATATATATATAATAGAACCAAACTAAAATAAAACGTTTTTCCTTGGTAGTATCGTTTGTGTTAATCACATATCATTTAAATTTATCCACAATCCCAGGCACAGGGAAGGAATTTAAATTCAAAGTGATTCAGAGTCAAAGAAAAAACACAAGCATGTGTCTTTGGCACAAGAAAGTCTGGGGACAGGATGTGGCTGCAAAAAAAATATGTATTTCCCCTTCAAGTCACTGGTTTCATAAAGCCTTTGGTAAGAAGAGGTTAAGAGGTCATTTATTGGATGGAATTTCTCTAGCACCAGAGAGCTGATGTACTTTCTCTAGCACTACAAGCTGATGTGGTCCCCAAAACTGGGAGAGAAAAATTCCACTGAAGAGATATAGTAACATTAGGGATTACCACGTAGCTAGTTAGTTTTATCACAGCAGCAGCGTTTCTCAAACCAGTGTTCCTGTAGCCTGCAGCTCACCACAGATATGTCCAGTTTGAGATACTATAGATTTGGGCATTATCAATAAACAGAGGTTTAAACAGAACATCTGTGTGGCCAAGTCCATTAAATTCTGTTTTCCAAATGCAAAAATAATAGCCTTCTATCTACATGCACTGTTAGCAACTTAAGGGCAGTGTCAAATAGCCGAAAGCACATCTGTAAAGGACAGCAAGCATATCTGTTCATTCCCATGTCTAAAGTTACTTAAATAACTTTAAAAGCAAAAATTGGGTGGGGGGTAGGTATTGAATAAAAGTGGTCAAAAGGTACAAACATACAGTCACCAGAAAAATAAGTACTAGAGATATAACATACAATATGATGATTATAGTTAATGCTGCTGTACGGTATATTTAAAAGTTGTTAAGGGTTTTCATCACACAAAAAACCTACTATTCTCTTCTTTTTTGTACCTATATGAAGTAATGGATGTTAATGAAACTTATTGTGGTAATTATTTCACAATATATGTAAGTCAAATCATTATGCTGTACATCTCAAACTTACACATATGATATGTCAATTATATCTCAATAAGACTAGAAAAAATAAAAGCAAGAATTATTTATTATAGAAAAGAAATTCATTTTTATCTGTGAGCCTATATGAAGGAATTTTGAACTTAAATAGCTACCAAAGATACTAAACATTTGGGAATGCTTTAGTTTGTTAGTTGCTAAAACTAGTGTGATAAAATCAGGCTTATGTGTAATCCACAATTTAAGAAAGTAAATTAATAATCCAAAGTCTTTATACTATTGCATTGCAATATTATGACTCTTTGTTATTACCATAGCAAATAAAAAAAATTCTGAGATTTTTTTTTTACTAAATTTCAAGACAGTAAATAAAGAGGGTTATAGAATGAAAAGAACCCTAATTTTATAGTTTGAGAATTTGTGGAACTGACTGTAATCTAGCACCAGTAGTAAAGATGGAGAAGAAACAGATCACAGAGAAGGGTGAAGGGATGGAAAGGAAAATTGTATGTTGAACACGTTCAATCTGAGCTGCGTATAGGAAATTCAAAAACAGAGGTCAAATACACAGTTGGCTATATGTATTTAGAATGCTAGATAAATTGTTCAAGAGACATAAACACAGGAGTCATCAGGATACAAATAGTAGTAAAGTTATGGGAGAAAATATGGACTGAGACAAGGACACAAGGCAAAGGCTGGGGTTTCACTGCAGTGTACACGTATGGAGCAGCATGTGTCAACAAGACCTACTTTACTTCTGAGGCTTGTTGATCATTTGGCTTCTTGGGGCCACTCAAAGTGGGTGATTAAAAGGGTTTAATGAAGGATGTTTACCAATGTGTGATCAGAGTTAAAACGACAACAACAAATGGCAACGCAACCAGGACCATGCCAGCACTAACAGCTCCAGACCTGCCTCGCCTTAGCCTGGAGTGCAGGAGTCAGAAGTGCATTGAGACCTCCATCCTCTGGTGTTTCTTGTTGACCAAACCCAATGGAAACCAACGCGGAAGGCACTGCTGAGACAGTCCTAGAAACCAGTCCCCCAGTGCACAGGGAAAAGGAAGTAGAAGGGAGAGTAGATACAGTAGGGAAGACCAAAAAGCCCCAGCATATTTTTTCAATATAAATAGTTACAACTGACCCATATAGAAGGTTTCAGTCTACTCTTAGACACCGATATCATAACACTTAAATGCTGTTCAGACTTTGTCCTTCAAAGAAGGAAATTTTTCAAACTGAAACAAGATAGTCTATTTCAGCTTTGCCTGCCATCATCTTTATCTACAAAGCCATATTTGCACCATATCTTTAATATTTTATTGAATTTGTATTCTTTATTTTAAAATGATTGTAAAATGGAAATATAAAGATTGATATTGTTGACATAAACATAAGACTTATAATTTTATACTATTGAAATGCAAATAGAAATCATTAGATGTAATAATTCAAAGCCAATTTTAGGGTTCAGGCAGAAGGGCAGTGTGAAAAAAAAATAAAATTAAAGAATTTGTATGAGATGTACAAAAACAATGCAAATAATATGCATCTAGAAGGAAAAAGGTAATTAGGGATTTTAGAATAATGTGGGTTTTCAACAAACAGATTTTTCCCTATATCTTTTAACCTACAGATAGCCAATCGACATATAAAAAAGGACTCAATGTCCGTACTTGTAAGAGAAATTAAAATTAGAACTACAATGAGATGTCACCTCACACCTGTCAGAATGGTTATCATTAATAAGTCAACAAACAACAAGTGTTGGCAAGGATGTGGAAAAAAGGGAACCCTAGTGCACTGTTGGTGGGAATGCAGACTGGTGCAGCCACTGTGGAAAGCAGTAGGGAGGTTTCTCAAAATATTAAAAATGAAACTGTCTTATGGCCCAGTAATTCCATTTTTCTGAACAAACTTCAAACACTAATTTGAAAGACTATATAAACCCCTATGTTGATTGCAATGTTATTTACAATAGCCAAGATATAGAAGCAACCCAAGTTCTCATCAATAGACAAGTAGATAAAAGGTGGTAATACATGTATACAATGTAATATTACTTGGCATTAACAAAATGAAATCTTATCATTTGTAGCATCACAAATGGACCTAGAGGGTATTATGCTCAGTAAAATGTCAGTCAGAGAAAGACAAATACCTTATGATTTCACTTACATGTGGAAACTAAAGAACAAAATAAATGAACCAACAAATTTGAAAAGACTCACAGACACAGAGTGGACTAGTGGTTGCCAGAGAAGAGGGGAATTGTAGGACTGGGAGAAAGAGGTGAAGGAATTAAGAAGTACAAATTGGTACCTACAAAATAGTCATGAGGATGAAAAGTACAGCATAGGGAATATAGTCAATGATACTGTAATCACTATGTGTTGTGACAAGTTGGTACTGGAAATATCATGTGGAGCACTTTGTAAAGTATACTGTATTTTTTGGAGTATAAGACACACGTTTTTCCCAGTGAGAGAAAATGGCAGCAGGATAGGAGGGAGTGGGGTCTGCTTTCTCCTGCCCACTGGTGAGACATCTGTCTGATTTTCTGAGGAGCAGAGTGATCACCCAGCTGTATTCCAGCATATAAGAAGATTGGTGACCAAGATTACAGGGGAAATTGAAAGATCGGGCAGTGAGACATTA
>PVJI01031953.1:0-12660 GCA_004026765.1 Micronycteris hirsuta
GGGGGTCGCTCCGGGGTCGGTGGACGGGCTGCACAGCTCCAATCCTCCGAGGGTCTCCCCAGCGAACTTTCCTGTGAGGCCCGGCGTTCCTCCGGCTGCGGACTCCACTCCCTCACCTGCTCTCGATCTGCGCCGTTGAGTTGCGCCCCGCCTTCCCCCAGGTTCTCTCTGCACACGAATGCAGACCTGCTGAGTCCACTGGTCTCTCGGCCCCTCTGGGTCCGGATGAGCCGGGCGCAGACCGAGCTTCAGTCGGGCCCCGTCTGGGTGTGTTGCAGCCCCGCGGGGACCGCCCCTCCAACCGCGGACCTGCCGTCTGCTCACCTGCTCGCCGCGGGGTCGCGGAGCGCTCTCCCTTCGCTCTGCACCTTCTGGCTCAGCAAACTAGATGAGTGTATCTTCTTTAATACCTTGGTTGTCGGACTTCCTCTCAATATGATTTTCTGTCAGATCTGGCTGTTTTTGGATGTGTAGATTTCTGTTTTTTTCCCTTGTTTGGCTGTGCGAGGCGGTAAGGTGCATTCACCTATGCCGCCATCTTAGGAAGTCCCAGTGGTATACTTCTTGAAGTTTAATATTGTGTTTGTGATGCTGAAGTTATTTGCTTTAATTCTAAATAAAAATTTATATTAAAAAAAATGTCATGGTGACCAAAATGGAACAGGGTTTCATCTCTGAAGAAATGTTTTCTCTGTCACTAACAAAAAACAAAGTGATGGTGCTCTCTAATAATGGAATTTTATTTGGGAAATATGAGAACTAGACTTTTAAGAACTTTGATAAAAATAAAATACTATTTTAACTTCATAACGAATGCTCTAATCTAAAAATGAAGTTCTGATGGTAGAAAAAAAGCCCTTTCTGCCCAGATAAAGGTATGCCCTCTGTATCTGATCTTAACCATAATAAATCTCAGTGTTATTATCTAAATTAAATTTCCTTATTAGTTGGTTTTGGTAGATTTGAAACTAAAAGAACTTTAAATTTTCTTAGTGTCTTGAACATAATAATCCCCATAAATGTTGCTTGGATGATCATTGTACTCACATTTTTACTTTCATCTCCTGGAAGAATCATTAATAAGCTAACTCAAGCTAATTTTGAAATGATTATAAATGACCCAAATCTGAGATAAGACACTCCTGAATATGAAAACCTCCACAGTCCTGTTTTTACTCATACTAATGAGTCATTTTATACTCATAACTTTTAAGAAAAGAAAAACACACTTCAAACTTATTTAAAATATTGATCTCCTTTAAAGTTTAGCACAGATTTAGGTGTTGTTTTTAAGTTGTCTGTGTATTCCAATTTAAGAAATGTGTTTTATAAAATCCTGTTTATATCCTTTAGTTTCTGAATGGAGCAAAAGTAAAAGAGTAAAGAGACAAAAAATGTTTTCCCTTTTGACAAGGGAGAAACTTGTCAGGTTTCCAATTCTGGAGTTGACTTTGGTGATAAGAAATCTGTTGTTAATGAAACTTTGAAGATAATTCAGTGCAAAGAAGTGATTTATGGTCTTTTAATATGATGCCAAATTTTATTCTTTTTGTTGATGTTTCATAACAATCTGATTCCTTTGAGAAATCCCCACAGGCAATAGTCATGGAGGCCTGTATTTTTTAAATATGAAACTAAAAGGCAAGATAAACCAAGAAAAAGCTTCATTAAGTAGTTGAGCAAGATATTTCTCTTGACAATTTGGAGATACCCAAAACATATAGAGCTTAAATATAAATTTCCAATGAAAGGTTATAAAGTTCGCCATTCCAAAATCACTCAGCTAGAATTCTAATGAAGAAATTCTTTCACTTCCAATTCCCGTGTTCAGTAAGAATAAGAACGATGCTGAGCTTGCAGTTTGAACTCTGTACTTATGTTATATTATAACAGAAAGTCAAATGAGTCATGTAGTTTTGTGTATATAAATGATACATAATATCAAATATTAGTTTTAAAAATAATCACTATAATCATGCTGAATTGAACCGTGGTCTTTTGACAAATTATAACTAAATCTCCATACATAACTAAACATTTTTTAAATAGAAATCTTTTCTACTCTTTGCTTAGCTACATCTTACTCACCCTTCAGGTCTTAAATGCCAAGTTTAAATGCCATTTCCATTGATAGAACTTCCATAGCAACAAATCTCATTTTGGTGCTGGCAGATATTCTCTAATACCACCTTACGCTTTACCTTCTTGGAACTTATATCCATTTGGAAGTATAAATCTATTCATGTGATTGCCTTTTAAGGTTGTCACATCAGCTGTTAGCCTTGGTCTGTTGAAGCCTCTGTGCTAGTGTGTAGTACAGTGGTTGGCTTGGAGTTGTCCCGCGACAAGTATCTGCTGAATGAATCATTGCTGAACACATTGTTTTTGACTATTGTCTCTTACCAACAGAACATCTGAATTCCATCTTAGCTTAGAAAATTGTTTCCCTCATTTAAATTGAGTCTCTTCTAAACTTCAGGGCACAGTTGGAAGGCAGATAGTCCTTGCATAGTTAACAAGCTACAGGATGCTTTTAACTTTGGCCTTGGTACTGAAAGCTTTAAAATACTGTGATTCACATGGCATCTGTGATCTCCTTTGAGATCAAGATAAGAAAGCTTCAAACCCCTAATCTGTAAATAACAGAAGTCCAAAGTCCTCCCCAAGATTGCTGCAAATTCTTGATAGATTTACTTCCTCAGGGTGCTCTCCAACTCAGGACTCACATGTGTTTTATGAGACTTTCTAAGATTGTGCAGAGAGATGAGAGAGATTTACGTTACAGAGATACAAGACATGTCCCCTATGCTTTGTCCACCTCAACACCAGGAACTTCTTCCTACTCCGTTTAAGTCCTCAAAGACTTAAGTTTTAAATTATTAGGCCTCTTTTCCTATTTCTTTTCATCTACCCCTTAACCAATCCTGATTTATTTCACATGCACAACCATTAAGCTTCCATATTTACAGCTTTGGCTTCTGTTCACCCAGGTCTTCGGAGTTTCACTATCCCTTCAAGCAACATGTTAACATATTTGTGAAACTAGATAATTCCTTCCCTAGGTAGAATTTCAATGCCAATTGTCAAAGTAATGGGATTTCACCTTGCAATTTTGTAAATTATAATCTCAGCATTAGATATTACACCAAATATCTAACCTATTTAGCGCATTTTACATGTCTGAAAAGTGCTTGTTAGAATCTCAAGTCTTCTTTCCCCCTCAAAGAAAACATTTTAGTTTATTGATCTTTGGATTCAAAGATCAAAGTGGTCAAAATTATTCTGAATCCAGACAATATGCATTCCTCTAAGTTCCTTAAATATAAACAAAAATATGACAAATAAATGTGATTATCTGCTTATAGCAGAAAGGAAATTATGTGAGTTCATTTAAATAATCTATACAAGTATAGTAGCAGTGTTCCAGCCTAGATGGAGGCATAGGTAAAAACCATTCACTTCCTCACACAACCTAAAGGGGGATAACAACCAATCTAAAAACAATAAACAACCAGAAGTGCCAGAAAATCAAACTGCATAGAACTCTAACAACCAAGGAATTAAAGAAACATTCAACCTAGACCGGTAGAAGGGAGACAGGCAGCAAGGTGGGCAGAGAGAACCCGCGGCAGCAAGGTATGGAACTGTGCAGGCAAGGCACGGATGGCTGAATGGGAAACTAAGATTCAAAGCTAGCTGGAAACTACGGTGGGGGCTGCCATGGTGGGAGAAACTCCCAGCCTCACAGGAGAGTGCCTTGGTAAGTGGGGCTAGAGCCCAGCAAGCAAGCAAGACACATTGCTCCCTCTCTGACCCCTCCCCCACAGACAGCTCCGCAATGCAGCAAAGAGGGTTGCCTCACCCTGGTGAATACCTAAGGCCCCTCCCCCTTACAACATAACAGGTGCACTGAGACAAAGAAATATGTCCCAAAGGAAAGAACAGATCAAAACTCCAGAAAAAGAGCTAAGTGACAAGGAGATAGCCAACCTATGAGAAGCAGAGTTCAAAATACTGGTAATCAGGATGCTCACAGAACTGATTGAGCTCAGTCACAAAATGAAGGAACAAATGAAAGATATCCAAAGTGAAATATAGCAAAATATTCAGGGAACCAACAGTGAAGGGAAGGAAACCAGGACTCGAATCAACAATTTGGAACAAAAGGAAGAAATAAACATATGACCAGAACAGAATGAAGAAACAAGAATTCAAAAAAAAAAAAAAAAGAAGAGAGGCTTAAGAACCTCCAGGATAAGTTTAAACATTCCAACAACCGAATCATTGCAGTGCCAGAAGGAGAAGAGGAAGAGCAAGAAATTAAAAACCTATTTAAACAAATAATGAAGGAAAACTTCCCCAAGCTGGCAAAGAAAATAGACTTCCAGGAAGCCCAGAGAGTCCCAAAGAAGTTGGTCCAAAGAGGAACACACCAAGGCACATCATCATTAATTTACCCAGATTAAAGATAAACAGAGAAGTTTAAAAGCAGCAAGAGGAAAGGAGAGTTACCTACAAAGGAATGCCCATAAGACTATCAGCTGATTTCTCAGAACAAACCTTATAGGCAAAAAGGGGCTGGAAAGAATATTCAAAGTCGTGAAAAGCAAGGACCTACATCCAAGATGACTCTATCCAGCAAAGATATCATTTAGAATGGAAGGGCAGATAAAGTGCTTCTCAGATCAGGTTAAGTTAAAGGGGTTCATCATCACCAAGCCTTTATTATATGAAATGTTAAAGGGACTTATCTAAGAAAAAGAAGATAAAAAATATGAACAATAAAAGACAACAAACTCACAACTATCAACAACTGAACCTAAAAAAAAACAGCAAAAACAAAAACTAAGGAAACAGCTAGAACAGGAATAGAATCAGAGGAATGGACATCACAGGGAGGGTTTTCAGTGGGGAAGAATGGAGGAGGAAAGGTACAGGGAATAAGAAGCATAATTGGTAGGCATAAAATACATGGGAAGAGGCTAAGAATGGTATAGGAAACAGAGAAGTCAAAGAACTTATATGTATAATCCATGGATACGAACAAAGGAGGGAATGCTGGAGTGTTGGGAGTGCAGGGTGGAGAGGGGATGAGAAAAACTGGGGAAACTGTAATAGCATAATCAAAGTATACTTAGAAAACAAATATAGTAGCTTATTTTTAAGGAATTTATTGATTTGTTTTTAGAGAGAGGGAAAGGGAGGGATAAAGAGAGGGAGAGAAACATCAATGTGTGGTTGCCCCTCACAGGCCCCTTACCAGGGACCTGGCCCGGACCCAGGCATGTGCTCTGACTGGGAATCGAACTGGTGACCCTTTGATCCTCAGGCTGGCACTCAATCCACTGAGTCACACCAGCCAGGGCTAGTAGCTTAATTTTAATAAATATACAAGTATAAATATATTTTAATACTGACTTTTTGAAGCTCCTCTCTTAAACTCCATCTGGCCAATCCCACTGTAATAACCTTTTATTTTCAAAGATTATATTAAAAAGTAGAATAACTGTCTATACTTTCTGGTATACAACAATTATTCTTCAGTACACAAAAAAGATGCAAACTTCCATATATTGTAAAGACAGTAAAGATTTTATCAGTGTACTAGAAGGGAAAACTTATGCTCATTAGCATTTTCTCTGGCATGGTGTGGATTTATAGGAGAAAATCTCGATCATGTTCTCCAAATCATTGTTTGTTAAAATGTGATGTCATTATTTGGGGTGACCGGTACGGGGCACTTAGTCCTAGAATATTCTGAAAACCTATTATAAACTGTGTGGAGAGTAGGGAAATATCACTCTCAGGTCCACACTCTTCTAGTTTGGCAGCACCTAATGCCCTTTCATTGCTTAATTTCACTTTTGTTTGCATGAAATATACATACATACAGACAGTTCAGTGAAATTTATTTCCGAAATAAATTTGTACAATCACCCTCTTCCCCCTTTTCCATTTCCTTTTAAACTCTTTTAGCAGATTGTTTTTTTTGCCTTCATATATCTAAATAACATGCATTTATAGCTAATTCTTAATATTGTGGTTTTAATTTTCAAATGGGCTTCACACTATGGAAAATGTGAAGTTAGCTTTCTTTCTTGCTTCTACCTCCAATACACACACCGCCCTTCTGACATGCCCATCTTCCCAATATACTGACATCTCAATTTTTGCAATATTAACGTTAAATATTTATATTATTATAATAAAGGACTTCAGTAATTTATTAATGTTAAATATTTATATTATTATAATAAAGGACACTAAGCTAAGATCTGGGCAATTTTAATTTTTCATGGAGTTTGTAAATGATTATATATGTGTACTTAATTTAACTACAAACTTGCATTCAATTTTCTAAAATTGTTTCAAGATATTCAAACCCTGCTAGTGTTTTATCAGTCACTTTTTTTAGAATAAATCTTTTGTGGTCTTCTGATGTGTAGAATGGAAAGAATACTTACTAAATGAATTTATCACTTGGGATTGTATGAAGGAATAAAGTTGAAAATACACATCGAATTCTTAGTATCGTGACCAGCACTTTGTCCATGCTAAGCAAAAATTAGCAATAATAAAAATAATGATATACATGAGAAGCGGCAGAAGGGGGCAAAGACAGAAAAGAAAGAGGGGGAGAAAAAAGGAGAATGAAGATGAGAAAAAAGGAGTAAGAGGAAGAGAAAGGGAAGGAGAGGGAAAAGCAGAATGGGGAGAATAACTAATTCATTTTATTAATTAACTATGACAATAATGATCATTTTTAGTTAGAATGCTACTTGCAATTACAATGTAAGTGAAAAAAGAGTTTGTTTAAAATGATATCAGAAAAACATTTTTGTGTAGTGGTTTTACACCACACCAGTACATGCCCAGGTAAATAAAAAAATAACAGCTTGGAGCTCAGATGAAATTTTTCCAAGTTATATATGTAGAATGGTCATTGCCTCTCTCCCTTCTCTCTCGCTCTCTCTCAGTCGTGAATTCTGTATTTTTTCTTTTTTCCTCATACTTATGCATTTTTCTCTCATGATAATATTATGGTGAGTAGTGATGATATGATATCTGTAATGTGTTTTGAAGAGCCAGTTATTGATTGAAGTCTAAGCTAGAAGCAGAAAGATAAATGTCAAGAAAGTAACACCATTTACTATTTCTGCCACCCAATCCCTCATTTCCAATCCCCCCACTGGCTTGGAATGTTTTCTATTTCAGTGTGTCATGCCCCCAAATTGTCATGTAGCCTTCACCCCAATAAGTATTGTAATTTATTCTCAGACAATTTTCATGTTAGTGATATAAATCATTTTTTCTTGAAGGTTGTGATTTACATGTCATCTCTTCTGCTCATTACTCTCAATTCTCTGACCAATAAATCTTTATGTTTTCTAAATTTCTATACACAACAGCATACAACAAATCAAGAGGTGTTTCAACCAGCAACTAGAGAAGAAACGGAGAGAAATATTAAGGAAGGTTACCATGAAAGGTTTGGTACAATTTAGGACCGCATGGCATTAAATATTCCTTCAGCAATAAAGTAACAAAGTGAGTTTTTTATTAAAATACACTGGCATGAAATTTCCACTGTAGAAGATTGTTTAGAAATATTGATCACCCCCATTGTGAATAATGTCCTGCAAAAGAAGATTAAAAACTAAAAGTTGTACATATTCAAAACACTATGAAATTTCCTCAGAAAACTAAAAATGGAACTGCTTTTTGACCCGGCAGTTCCACTGCTGGGATTATACCCTAAGAGCCCTGAAACACCAATTCAAAAGGACCTAGGCACCCCGATGTTCATGGCCGCACAATTCACAATAGCCAACTGCTTGGAACAGCCTAAGTGCCCATCAGCAAATGAGTGGATGAAAACACAGTGTTACAAAATGAAATGTTTTGACTAATGCCCTACGGAGAAAAAGTTATGCAATTTAGTTGTTTTAAAAGAACTTACTTATTTCTTTGTTTTTACCTTATAATCAACTAGCACCATAAATTCCAAAATGCGTTGGTGAAATGTTTTTCTTTCCTTTAACAAAAGAGGTATTATTTAGTATGGTGAAATTGCACTTAATTTTCTTTCTTTCAAATTTTAATGTCTAACAGTGGCCTCTCTGTATGCTAAGTTGTTTGCACTCTGGTTTCTTTAGAATTTCAAATTAGATTCACTAGTTTACAGATTGCTACATCCTGTTCTGTACACACTGTTATAACGGCATTGTCTCAAACTAAACACCTGTACACACAGTGCTGGTTTCCTTGTATCCTGCAGAGAAACATGAGTTCCTTTCCATACAAGAAGACTTTCATTTCACAAAACCAGTGGCTTCAAAACCTTGGTAAATTTTACCAAAATATTTAAATTTTTGAATAACAAAGTTGGTAGCTCACAGAGAAAGCTATGTTTGCTTAATCAATTTAAGCATAATAGCATACATTTGACACTCCAACTTTAGATTGTATGTAGATTGTCACTTGAACTTTATCTTCTTAGTAATGAAAGCGAATAAGATGTGCACAAAAGAGACATGTTGTTCTTTCATAAATAGCTGCATGAAGATAAGTAAGAGCTCTTTGTGTTTATATGATAATGTAGGCTGCACTCTTTCCGTGGGAAACTAAAAAATACAAAACATTGAGCAAAAAAGAAGAAAGAAGGGAAAAAAGTCATGGGCCCAGACAACAATGTGGAGATTACTCGGAGGCAGGGGGTGAGTGAAGGTGGAGAAGGGTAGAGCGGGTATAGATGGTGACGGGAGGAGACTTGGCTTGGGGTGGTGAACACTCAATACAGTGTACAGAGGGTGTGTCATAGAATCGTGCACCTGAAACCTGTATAATTTTTTTTAAAGATTTTACTTATTTATTTTTAGAGAGAGGGGAAGGGAGGGAGAAAGAGAGGGAGACAAACATCAGTGTGTGGTTGCCTCTCACATGGCCCTCACTGGGGACCTGGCCCGCAACCCAGGCATGTGCCCCGACTGGGAATCGAACCAGGACCCTTTGGTTCCCAGCCTGTGCTCAATCCACTGAGCTACGCCAGCCAAGGCGAAACCTGTATAATTTTGTTAACCACTGTCACTCCAATAAATTCAATATAAAGGAAAAAAGGCTAAAAATAGACGACAAGGTTTTAGCACTGTCATAAGAAGGTCTTTTGAGACCGAGACTTGTTGAGACTCAATGAATAGCCAGTTCTATTATTTGTGTTCTCTAGATGGAGACTGCTCTAAATCCAGCCAGCTTTCGCATAAAAGTGTGCACACTGCTCTGAGGGGGTTCAGAGAGGAGAGTTGATAGGTCAAGTCACCTTGAATAATGGATAAAAAAAACAACTAATGTTAAATAAATGGTTTCATTTTTATTTATAAAAATATGATTAGTCACTAGAAAATATGGCCTAGAGTTCCTTAGAAACATTTTTGCCAATTGGCAACACACCATTGGAAACACAACTTTACAATAAGAGAGCAAAATAATGCCTAAAATTCTAGTAATGTTAATAATGAGAAAAATACCATTAATTCCAGCATTTTTATTTGTATGGGTTCAGCATAATAAGAAATGTTTCCATTTCCATCGTACAAATACCAAATAAGTGTGTCTAATTCAAGCACTGTTCCTAGTTTAAAAATATTTGTAAAACATTCTACAGTACAATTAAGTAACTTTATTTAATAAATGACTTCTAATAACATATTAACATATGCTTATTTATTTTCTTCTTTTTTTGGTTGGTGTCTTGCTTTCACTCGGGGTCTACTCTTCTTCCTTTAAATTGAGCTGATTTGATCATTTAGCATGCCCAGCTGTAGAAATCCAGCTTCTCGGTGCAGTCAGATGTTCTCATCAACTTGACTAATTGAAAGCGGCTTAATAAATCCCTTAACCACAGCTGCACACATGTTGGTACAGGAAATAAACCAACTAGAGTAGCTTTTAAACAAATTCTAATTTTAAAAGGTTTCAAATGTATTTAAGGGGAGAAAATCTGGTCATTTTGACATTATACCATCATACTATATAATGACCATTGTAAAAGGTATATTAGAAATGTGAACAAATAATAAAAGTGATCAATGTGTAAAATAACTTTTGCTCTAAACACGAATTTCTTTTAAATTTTCCCTTCAATGACTAAGTTGTTCATCTGAAATACTTGAAATTAACATGTTATTATTTATCTGTGTCATGGCTAAGTAATAGCTATAAAACTTTGGAGAAAATATACTTACTTGTTTATACAGCGATCAAGAAGATATTTTAAACTTTATCTCAAGTGGAATTTACCTTAAATCTTTAAAAGTACACCCAGATATTTTTATTGAAAATATTTTGATTAGAAAGAACACCTTTTATAGATGCATCATATAAAATCTGTGCCCATCTTCTTGGCATTAACGTTTCTTTCTCTCTCCCATTCATTGAGAAATGTGGAAATTAAATAGAATTTTCCTTGATGTAATAGTTTACTGTATGAACATGAAAACATTCTATATTATGCTCATTGTTTTTATATTACTCCTTTCAAATATATTATTTGTAACTGCAATTCTGTAATAAATGAAAATAGAATTGATAGTGAGAGGAAATGAACTTTTAGAACTTGCAGTAAAATTAATCTAATGTTTTTCCATAAAAAGCATTAAAAATGCAATTTCTCTGTTACAGGTAGAAAAAATGTTGATTAAATGCATAAAAATAAAAATAAGAATAAAAACTTTATTGCTGTGAGGTAAACTAATGAATATTAAATTAATATTCTAAATCCTTTGCAAAGGCTATTTCTTTAACTCTGTGTCAATATTTCATTATGTTTCTATACCACTCAAAATACAGAGGGTAGCATAAATTTTGAGTTGTCTTACAGACATTTATAATTCTTAATAGTAATATATTACATTTATCTTTGCATGCTAATTTTCATTGTTTTCTGTACTATAGTTTAATAGGATCACTGTTTTCCACAGCCAAAATCGTGAAGTATATATTGTTACTGTGTTGAAGAAAATGTGACATTCCTTTTATGAAACTTCTGATTCTGAAAGTATAAAAATGAGTGATGTGTATATATGTATCTAAGGAATATCTATAAAAAATGTATATATATATGATGTGGCATAAGCAGGTTTACAGTTGTTTGTATGGGAAAATACAATCATTAATAAATAATAATGGCAGAATAAACTCCGTTTTTTACATACTTACAATAATGAAACCAAAAACACCATAAGAATTCCTGAAATACCTGATCACTATTGTCATTACTTAATTATGGAAAAAAAGAAACAAGACATATTATTATAAAGTATATTAAATGTCAACTTGATTGTCAATCATAAGAAATTACATATCAATCTCAAATATTAATCAATGAATAAAGAGATACCAAACTTCATTTTGTTAAACCCTAACATTTTTCTATGGCTCAAGGTTTTAATGATAGTTCTCTAAAAGTAAGAAAGATTGACTTTTAATAATAAGTATAAATATTTATTTTATAAGAAATTTGCACAAGAAAGCAGTTTATGAAAGAAGCACACAAACTAGAAATGAACAAAATTAATAAGGAAAGAAGTGATTTTAATAATGTTTGTTATTTTTAATTACTTTCTCTACACCACTCATGGAAGACATGCATGACTAAAACTAGGAGAAAAGTTAAGTTTTGTGCTTGAATTACCAGGATTTCTACAAGAATGGGAGTTTATTTTTGTCTTAAATATATTTTCATTTGGCTCCTTTTATTTTGGTACCCTATTCCCAACTAGGGGTGTCCAACCTTTTGGCATCTCTGGGCCACACTGGAAGAAGAAGAGTTGTCTTGGGCCACACATTAAATACACAAATACTAATAAAAACTGATGAAAACATATTTAGCAACCTCGGACAAGGGTTTGATCTCCAAAATACATAAAGAATTCACATGACTCCACTCCAGGAAGACAAAAAACCCAATAAAAAAATGGGCAAAAGATTTGAACAGATACTTCAAGGAGGACATACAGAGGGGCCCAGACACATATGAAAAGATGCTCAGCATCACTAGCCATCAGAGAGATGCAAATTCAAACCACAATGAGGTACCACCTCACACCGGTCAGAATGGCCATCATCAACAAAGCAACAAACAGCAAGTGCTGGCGAGGTTGTGGAGAAAGGAAACCCTAGTGCACTGTTGATGGGATTGCAGACTGGCGCAGCCACTGTGGAAAACAGTGTGGAATTTCCTCTGAAAACTAAAAGTGGAACTGCCTTTTGACCCGTCAGTTCCACTGCTGGGATTATATCCTAAGAGCCCTGAGACACCAATCCAAAAGAACCTATGCACCTCAATGTTCATAGCAGCACAATTTACAATAGCCAAGTGCTGGAAGAAACCTAAGTGCCCACCAGTCAATGAGTGGATCAAAAAACTGTGGTGCATTTACACAATGGAATCTACGCAGCAGAAAGAAAGAAGGAGCGCCTACCCTTCATGACAGCATGGATGGAACTGGAGAGCATTATGCTAAGTGAAATAAACCAGGTGGTGAAAGACAAATACCATATGATCTCACCTGTAAGTGGAACATAATCAACAAAAGAAACAAGCGAGCAAAACATAACTAGAGACATTGAAATTAAGAACAATCTAACAATAGCCTGTGGGGA
>PVJI01031954.1:0-12660 GCA_004026765.1 Micronycteris hirsuta
GAGAAGCTGATTCTAAAATCTATGTCAAAATTCAAGGAACCTAGAATAACCAAAACAATCTTTAAAAAGAACAAAGTTGGAGGACTCACATTAATTACAAACTTACTACAAAACTACAATAACCAAGACAATGTGGTACTACTGTCAAGATAGACATAAAGATCAATGGAATAGAATTGAGAGTCCAAAAATAAACCCTCACGTTTAAGCGCAATTGGTTTTTGAAATGGTAGCAAGATAATTAGAGGAGGAAAAAATAGTCTCTTCAACAAATGGTGCTGTGTCAACTGGATATCTACATTAGAAGAATAAAGTTAGGCCCTTATGCCACACCACATGCAAAAATTAATTCAAAATTAGTCCAACACCTAAATGTGAGAGCAAAAAATATAAAATTCTTAGAATAAAACATAGGTGTAAATCTTTGTGACCTGGAATTAGGCAATGGTTTGTAAGGTTTGTAATGGTTACAATGGTCAGATGTAATAACAAAAGCACAAGCAACAATAATAAAAAGAGATAAACTGAACATAATCAAATTTTAAAGACTGTACTTCAAAGGGCACCATTAAGAAACTGAAAACACAACCCATGGAACTGAAGAAAATATTTTCAAATTACATATCTTATAATCCCATAAAAATCTGATACATGTAAATACTGCTAAAAAATTGGATTTGGATGTAAAAAAATGTAGATATACAAGGGGAAAAAACTAGTATATGTGAAAAAACTATTACAACTCAATGATAAAAAAGGACAAATAACCCAATTAAACATGGGCAAACCCTAGTTAACATTCATTACTGTACATAGCTATAATTTTTTTCTTATGATAAGAATTTTAACATCTATTTTCTTAGCAATTTCCAAATATTAACTAGATTTATTGTGGTAATCATTTCAACATGTATACAAATATTGAATCATTTATACACTTGAAAAAGATATCAATTATACCTCAAGAAAAAATAAACAGAAATAAAAGGAAACTCTTAACCAGATAAAGATTATGTAGCAAAATCCATAAATTATATCTAATGGTAAAATGTAAGTATCATTCCCCTTAAAATCAGAATGAGATAAGGATGTCCATTATCATGGTTTCTGTTTAATACTTTTCTATCTTCCTCTAAAAGCAGCTAGAGAAGAAAAAGAAACAAAATTTGTAGGATTTCAAAATGAAGAAGCAAAACTACACTAGTCCCCCTTTATCAGCAAAAGATATGTTCCCAAAACCCCAGTGGATTCCTGAAACCACAGATAGTACTGAACCCTACATATACTATGTTTTTTTCCCTATACATACATACCTATGGTAAAGTGTAACTTATAAACTAGGCACAATACAAGATTAACAACAACTAATGATAAAATAGAACAACTTTAACAATATGCTAATAAAAGTTGGAGCTGTGGTCTCTCAAAATATCTTATTGTACTGTATCTACATTCATCTTGTGACGATGATGAGATGAAACGAGGCGAATGACATATGCATTGTGACAGACTTGTAGGTCACTCCAAGGGTTACTTGAACACAAGCACTGCAGTATTGGGACAGTTGAACCAATAGCTAAGAGGGCTACTAAATGACTAACGCTAGACAAAGGGATGGTTCACATCCCAGGCAGGATGGAGTGGGACGGAGAGAGATTTTAACACACTACTCATAACAGGCACAATTTAAAACTTATGAATTGTTTATTTTTGAAATTTTGTATTTAATATTTTTGGGCTGCAGCTGACTGTGCGTAACAGAAACCATGAAAAGTGAAACCACAGATAAGAAGGGACTACTGTAAACTTATTTAGAAATGATAACATGAGCTTAATACATAATGTGCCTTCATCATATTTATGTGGCTGCCCATCTACATAAATTGCCCTCCCAAAAAATAGAAAGTAAAACTCAAATTTCAATTTCTCTTAATCTAAGACATCATTATTTGACTGGGATTTTGTAAACTAGACATATACACAGAAGAATCCTAACTGAAAATGGCAGCAACACCATTAAAAAGATGGCAATTCCACCAAAATTAATCTAGAGATTCAGTGCAATTCCAGTCAAAATATAGAGATTTTACAGAATATAACAAACTAACTCGAAAACCCATATTTAAGAGCAAACTTTTAAGAATAGTTATGTAATTTTGAAGATAATTTAAAAAGTAGAGGGATTTAACTTACTAGCAAGCAAGACATATTAAAGTTGTAATACAGTTATTAAAAGAGTTATTTAAAAAGTTATTAATACAGGGTATACAAAATGGGCTAATGCAAAAGAAGGGCTGTGGGATAGACCAGCTTGACACATAAACAAAGTGATGTAAAAAGGTCAGATTATTCAATAAATTGTGCTTTAATACTTAGTTATCTGTATGGTACAATAATCCAATTCGTTTTCTGTTTCACAACATACAACAAATCAGGTTAGGTAAAATAAAGAGGCAAATAATAATAGCAAACACTTGATGCTTATTGTGTGCCTGGTGCTGTTTTAAACATTCTATGCATGCAAACTCTTTTATGTCCCATGACAACCCTGTGAAGTAGTTAATATTAATACCGTTCCCATTTTATAGATGAGGAACCTGGGGAAAAGAGATTAATTAAATTGCCCCAGGCCACAGAGCCATTTTGAACTCAGGTGATCTGCCTCAAATCCCTTTTTTAAAATACTATACTGCCTCCCTTTCACAAAGAAAGCAGGAATTTCTTAAACAAGATACAAAAAACACAAACTATAACAGGCAAATGAAACACGTGAAAAATAGGCAAGTAACAGAAAGTTATTTCACAAAAGAAGAAAATTTTGAATAGTCAATAAATATTTAAATATTCTGAAAGTTAAAAAAATGAGCAAACAATATGAACAAATTGTTCTCCAAATAGGCAATAATAAGATGTAAAGATGTTCAAATTCATTAACTATCAGGGAAATGAAAATCAAAATCCTAATAAAATACCATTTCATACTCTCTAGGATAACTGTAATCAAAAGGACATAAAAATAGCAAGTGTGACAAGAACATGAAGAAATGTGAACCTTCATAGACTGCTAGTGGGAATGTAAAGTGGTGTAGCTGTTTTGGGGAAAAGATGTTCTAAATTGTAATAAAAAAGAAGTTACCATATGATGCACCGATTTTTGTCACAAGAAGATAAAAACAGATAGCCACACAAAAAGTTGTACATAAATGTTCATAACAGTATTATTCAGAGCAGCCAAAAAGTGGAAACAATCCAAATGGTCATCAACCGAAGAATGAATGAAATGGGACGGAGTCATGCAACAGAATAGTATCTGTCAATAACACAATATCAAGTACTGATACATGCTACAATATGGATGAACCTTGAAAACATGCTAAGTCACAAAGAAACACATATTGATTCCATTTACATGAAAACCGCATTTGAAACACTTGAATTTTGAAACACTTAAATCAATCCATCAATTCCTTTTAATTAGAACACATTTTCCTTAAGGCTTTAGTTACAGAAAAATTGAGACCCACTCAAAATAACCCAAGTATAATACAGGGAGAATTTTTACAACATAAACTTTTCATTAAATTCTAGAAACTGAAATGCAAGTGGGATTCACACAAAGAAAAAATGCTAGTGCCAAACTCCTTCCTCAGTCAGGGTTCTTACTATTCTTTTCATTACGGCCTCTATTGTTATAGAGTCTGGGCTTTTTTATTTTTCTGTAAGCCCTCCTCCTTCTTTTCCTTCTTCTCTTTCTTACACACACACACACACACACACACTCTTCTCTTTACTTGTTTTGCACCATACTAAACATGATTGTCCAAACCTCTATTCTACAAGATGTAATAAACAATTTCCTCTGTGTCCCTGGTTCAATTTATTAAGATGGGTAAAAGAATTAGTTGCTTTTAAGAGTACCTCCTCGCTTGTCAGTGAGAAACAGTCATGCACTGTAAAAGTACTATGGGAACTCAGGCTATGAAACCTATATAAAATTTTCCTTTAATCCCACCACCACTTCTTTATCATCCTCTTTTCACCTGATTACTTCTTATTCTTTCAACATTCAGCTCAAAAATTACCTTTTCATAACATAGAGTTCACTGATCCTCAAGTTTAGTGGTAACATGTCCCTCTGCATGTCTTATAGCATAACTTAATATAGAATTTATCTCATTGTAATATAACTGTTTTCTCATCTGTTCCCCATCTAAATTTTAAGTTTTTTGAGAGCAGGTAGACACTCATTTTATCACCCATTAAAGATAAATGACTAGAGCAGCAGACACTTCAAAAAATTAAAAATATAACTACCATATGACCCTATGATTCCAGTTCTTGGTATTTATTCAAAGAAAACAAAAACACTAACTTGAAAAGATATATGCATCCCATGTTCACTGCAGTGTTATTTACAATAGTTAAGATAAGGAAGCAACCTAGTTGTGTATTGACAGATGAATGGATAATGAAGAGGTGGTATAGATATACAATGGAATATGAACCAGGCATAAGAAAGAATGAAATCTTGCCATTTGTGACAATATGGATGGACCTAGAGGGCATTATAATAAATCAGACAGAAAAAGACAAACACTGTATGATTTCACTTACATGTGTAATAAAAACACAAATAAACAAAACAGAAACAGATTCAAGAGATACAGAGAAAAAACTGATAGTTGCCAGAGGGAAGGGAGGTGGGGGAATGGGTAAAGAGGGTAAAGGAAAATAAGAGGTACAAACCACCAGTTATAAAAAAAATAATAAGTCACATAGATACCATGTACAGGATCAGAAAAGTAGTCAATATTATCATAATAATTCTGTATGGTGACAGACAGTTACTAGAATTACTTTGGTGATCACATCATAGAGAATATAAGTGTCAAATCGCTATGTTGTATACCTGAAACTAATATAATATTGTATGTCAAATATACTTTAATAAAAAGATATATGAATGATGGATATAAAGAGAAAATCAAATAAGTTCTACTTGTTGGCTGTGTAAATTAATGCCCCACTTTTTTAAAAAATTATTTATTTATTTATTTTTAGAGGAGAAGGGAGGGAGAAAGAGAGGGATAGAAACATCAGTGTGTGGTTGCCTCTCACACGTCCCAATCTGGGGACCCAGCACATAACCCAGGCATGTGCCCTGACAGAGAGTAGAACTGGCGACCCTTTGGTTTGCAGACTGGCACTCAATCCACTGAGCCACACCAGCCAGGACTAACGTCCAACTTTTGAAAATCAGATTGGTGGCATGTATCAAGAGCTACAAAAGTGCTCATAGTCTGGCACAAATTGATTACACTATGGAGAATTCATGTCACTTCATTTCATTCAAGAAATACTTATTGACTACTTTTTATATATTAGACATTGCTCTAACCTCTAGGGTTTAGCCCTGCCTGGTGTAGCTCAGTGGATTGAGCACAGGCCTGAGAACCAAAGGGTCACGAGTTCAATTCCCAGTCAGAGCACATGCCTGGGCTGTGGGCCAGGTCTCCAGTTGGGGGCGCACGAGAGGCAACCACACATTGATGTTTCTCTCCCTCTCTTTCACTTTCCCTTCCCCTCTCTCTAAAAATAAATAAATAAATAAGTAAATAAAACTCTAGGATTTAGAACAGGGCCATCAAAGACCTGCCAATATCATATCATGACTGTTAGAAGTTTAAACCATGTGGGCTGCTCTCCATGGTTCTGAACCATACTTAACATCCATAAAGACACAGGTCTACTTCACTGATATCTCCCGTGTATCTTTCCCCAGAACTGTGAAGCAGATTAGGAAAGAAAGAGTAGTAAGAGAAAATGTGGAATACAGAGGAAGAGAAATATTGCAAAAGCATAGCCACTGAGAGATTCAGGCAGAAATATGATACTTCTTTTGAGATTATTTTCAAATAGTTTCTGTTGCAAAGTTCCACAGTAAAAAAAAAAATCAGTAGAGTAAAAAGGCAACATATGGGATGGGAGAAAATATTTTCAAACTCTATATCTGATAAAAGATTAACTTCTGAAATACATAAGGAACTCCTACAACTCAATAGCAAAGAAACTAGTAACTAATAAAATAGGCTAAGGGCATTTCTAAAAAAAAAAAAAAAAACCCACACAAGTGATCAACTGGCATATGAAAAAATGCTAAATATCATAAAATCATCAGGAAAATGCAAATGAAAACCACACTGAGATAACACTTCACACCTGTCAGGATGGCCATTATCAGGAAAACGGAAGACGAATGTTGGGAATGATGTGGAAAAAATGGAACCCTTGTACATTGTTGATAGGAGTGTAAAACTGTGCAGCTACTAGATAAAACAGTATGGAAATTCCTCAAAAAATTTACAGGTAGAATTGCCATATAATCCAACAAGCCTACTTTGGGGAACTTATTCAAAAGAATTCAAACCATCATCTTAAAGAAATGTTAGCACTCCAGGTTCATTACAGTACTATTCACAATAGCCAAGATGTGCAAACTACCTAAATGTCCATCAGCAGAGAAATGGATAAAGAAAATGTGGTGTATACATACAATGGAATGTGATTCAGCTTTCAAATGAAGGAAATTATGGCCCCATCAGGGACAGGGCCACCAGGCTGGCAAATAGAGGCCTGTGCTCAGCCACGCCAGAGGCCAGCACCCTGACTTTGTTTTACTTGGGGAGCCTGTTTCAGCCTGACCTTCATTACCTACAAGTGCAGTGGTCTGTCCAAGTACAACGCCTTCTGGAAGTGCATCCAGGCTGGGATCACCTACTTCTTTGTGTAGCTGTGCAAGTTGCTATTCCTGGCCACTGTCTTTCTCACCTGGGATGGCATTATCTATGACTTCATTGGTGTCCATTATATCGTCCCATCCATCCAGGTGTAGATGACAACATGCTATGACCTTTACCACACTTTCCAGCCCACCACCCTCCTTGCTGGCTGATGTTCTTCATTGTCTACAAGGCCTTTATCATGTAGGCCTTCCTCTACCTTTGTTCCTTGGGCCAGGGGGTGGCACTTCTGGTCCAAGCAGTGGTGACCGGGCTACCGACCTTCAGCACCCTGGCCTTGTATGTTACTATTGTCAATATGCACTGGTGGGCTTAGTGTCCCGGGCATACCTTTTCCTTTTTTCCAGGTTTTAATAAAGTAAACAGTATTTGTGGAGGAAATTATGCAATATATAACATCATGGAGGAATGTTGACGACATTGTTAAGTGAAATAAATCAATCACAGAAAGACAAGTACCACATGATTCCATTTACGTGAAGTATCTAAAACAGTCAAATTTACAGAATCAGAGAGTGGAATGGTAGTTGCCAGGGGCAGAGAGGAGGAAGAAATGGGGAGTTGCTAATCAATGAGCATAAAGTTCCGGTCAAGCAAGATGAATATGCTCTAGAGAACTGCTGTACAACGTTGTACCTACACTCAGAAATAAAATAAAATAACAATAAAGTTGTTTGCCTAGTAATATAGAAAGCTAAAACCAGAAGAATTTTTTTAAATGGACAAATCTTTTTAATACTTGATAAAACAAGCAGAAAAAGATAGTCATAATAGTATTTAATATTTGAATAAAACTGACCTACTTGTTATATAAAATATAATATATATCCAACAACTTCAGAATACATACTATTTTCAAATGCATGTAGAACAGTTACTCAAATTAATCATATGTTAGGTCACACATCAAGAATAACCAAATGTCAAAGATTGTGAATATAGAGACTATATTCTCTGACTACAAAGAAACTGAGCCAGAAATAAATAACAGAAAGGTCACTAGAAAACTCACAAGTGCATTAAAATTCAGCACTTGTGAATTTTCATACTTCTAAATAACTCTTGGCCAAATAAGAAATCAGAATACAGTTAGAAAAATTCTGAACTGGATGCTAATGAAAGCATATGTTTCAAAGTTATGGGACTCAAGCCCGGCTGGTGTAGCTCAGTGGATTGAGCATGGGCTGGGAACCAGAGGGTCCCAGTTCGATTCCCAGTCGGGGCACATGCCTGGGTTGCGGGCCAGGTCCCCGTGAGGGCCATGTGAGAGGCAACCATACATTGCTGTTTCTCTCCCTCTCTTTCTCCCTCCCTTCCCTTCTCTCTAAAAATAAAATCTTAAAAAAAAAGTTATAGGACTCAACTAAACAGTGCTTAGAGGGAGTTATATTAATATTTAAGAATAAAAAGAGCCCTGGCTGGGTAGCTCAGTTGGTTAGAGCGTTGTTTCAATATAGCAAGTTTTCGGTTTCAATCCCCAGTCAGGGAACATTCAAGAATCAACCAATGAACCAATGAATGCATGAATAAATGGAACAACAAATTGATCTCTCTCTCTCTCTCTCCCCCCATTCCTCTCTAAAAATCAATAAGTTTTTTTAAAAAAGGAATGAAAAGAATTGTCAAAATTCAATTATTTATGCACCCACCTAAAGAAATTTAAAGAAAAGTAACAAGTTAACCCTAAAGAAAATAGGAATGAGCCCTGGCCAGTGTGGCTCAGTTGGTTGGGTGTCATCCCACAAACTGAAAGTTCTCTGGTTCGATTCCCAGTCAGGCCACATGCCTGAGTTTTGGGTTTGTTCCCTCAGTCAGGGCATGTTTAGAAGCATACGAAAAGGCAACCAATTGATGTTTCCCTCTCACATCAATGTTTCTCTCCCTCTTTCTACCTCCCTTCCCCTTTCTCTAAACCCTCTCTCCCTTCCTCTCTCTCTAAAAAAGCAACAAAAAAATGTCCTCAGGTGAAGATTAAAAATATAATAATCATAAATTTTTTAAAGAAAATAGAAAGGAAAAAATACAGAAAAAGGCAGAAATCAAAAATTGGAAAACAAATGCACAATGAATAGAGATAACATCAAGCAATGTGTTTTTTCTTTGAAATTTTTAATACAATTAACACTTTGCAAGATTTAATAACAAGTACAGTGGTAAGTGCAAATACTGGCATATAAAAGAAGACAAAAATATGCTGGAGGCATTAAAAAGGTAATAAGAAAATGAACTACCTTATGTCAGTACATTTGAATATTTAGCACTTTTGTAGAAAGTCAATTTACCATGTATGTAAGGGTCTATTTCTGGATTCTTTATTGTGTTCCTTTGTTTTATGTCTATCCTTATGGCAGTACTGCACCATTGGATTACCACAGCTTCACGGTAAATCTTAAAATCAGATCATCTAAGTCCTCCACGTTTGTTCTTGTTTTAAAAATTCTTTGTCCCACAGCACATATCAATTAATATTTCTTGAATTAACAACATTAAAAAATTTACTTTGTTTACTCTAGGTCATTTTTAAAGTACTATTTAGATTCAGTTCATCAATTTCTACAGAAATAACCCCATTAGAAGGATAATTGGGATTGTGTTGTATCTATAGATCAATCTGGGAGAACTGAGATCTTAACAATATTGAGTGTTCTAATCCATGAACATAGTGAATTTCACCATTTATTTATGTCTTTAATTTCTTAGCAATGTTCTATACTTTTCAGTAAAGAGGTATTGCACATATTCTGTTAAACTTATTCCTGGATATTTAATGTTTTGTAGTATTATTGTAAATTGGATCTTCTTTTCCAATATCCAATTGTTTTGCTAGTAGCATATAAAAATGTCATTGACTTTTGTATATTGACCCATACCTTATGATCTTGCTAAGTTTATTCATTATGTCTAGTAGTTGTTTTCTAGCATTTTATAAGTAAATAATCATATCGTCTGCAAATAGAGATAGCGTTACTCCTTTCTGATTTTTATGCTTTATTTTTCTTGCTTTATTGCAACAACTAAGACCTTCATTACAAGATTGAATAAAAGTAATCAAAAAGGATACTACTCAGTCCTGAGCTTTGGGAAAACAGTCAATATTTCACCACTGGTTATGATTCAGTTGTTAACTGAATGATGAATAGGTATTGAAATTTGTCTGACTTCTTGTCATTTATTGAAATGACATTACTTTTATTCTTTATTCAGTTACTATGATGAATTATACTGATTGATTTTTCAAATGTTACATCAGTTTGCATTCCAGGGTAAAACCCTACTTGATCGTGATATATTATCCTTTTTATATATTGTTGGATTTGATTTACTAATATTTTATTAAGAATTTTTGTATATTTCATGAGAAATATCAGTACATAATTTTATAATATATTTGTTATATTATAAAAGTAAAATAATGTTGGCCACATAAAACAAATTGTTAATTGTTCTTTCCTTCTCTAATTCTGGAAAAGTTTATGTAAGATTGGTTATTTCTTCTTTGAATATTTGAAGATTTGCCATTGAAACTAGAGTTTTCTTCATGAAAAAGTTTTTGATTTAAAAATCAATTTATTTAATATATATAGGTTATTCAAATACTGTTTCATCTTTGCCAATTTGGGTAATTCTATTTTTCTAGAAAATTTTCCATTTAATCTAACTTTCCAAATTTATTGGTGAATGTTTTAATAATATCTTGTTATTATTTTAATTTCTGTTGGGTTTATGGTGATAATTTTGTATCATTCCTATTATTGGTAATGTGTTATTTCTTTTTCTTCCTTGATTAGTTTTCTAAAGTTTGACAAATTATGTTAGCCTTTTTAGCATAATTAATTAATAATGTAAAATCAACTTTTCCACTTATTCATTTTCCCTGTTATCTGGTGTTTCCCATTACCTTGATCTCTGCTCTTAACTCTATTTCCTGCCTGCCTTCTAAATTTTAGGGCTTACTTTGCTCTTTTTTAAGCTTATTAAGGTAAAGTCGTAGATAATTGATCTTAGACCTTTCTTCTATTTAATGTAAGAATTTAAAGCTATAAATTTTTCTCTGAGCACTTCCTTAGTTGCATTTCCTTCCCCTCACCCAGTGAACACCTTGTATTTTCATTGTCATTCAATTTGAAATATTTTTCAATTTCTCCTGTTATTTTTCATTTGACCCATGGATTACTTAAAAGTTGGTTGTCTAACTTCTAAATATTTGAGGTTTTCCAAGTATTAAGGACTTACTGTTTATGTCCCCCCAAATTCATATATTGAAGTCTCAATCCCCAATATAGCTGTATTTGAAGATGGAGACTCTAAGAAAAGATTTAAGGTTAAATAGGGTCCTAAGGGTGAGGCCTTCATCTAAGAGAATTAGTGTCCTTATAAGAAAAGACACCAGAGAGCTCTCTCTCTTTCTCTCTTATTCAGTCTCCTCATGCATCCAGTGAGGAAAGAACATAGGAGGACTTAGCAGAAAGGTGGCGACCAATAAACCAGGAAGAACGTACTCACCAGAAACCAAAATTGCTGACAACTTGATTTTAAAATTACAGCCTCCAGAACTGTCTCATGTGGCCCCCACTGGGGGCCCTGGCCCGCAACCCAGGCATGTGCCCTGACCGGGAATTGAACTGGCAACCCTTTGATTCACAGCCCAAGCTCAATCCATTGAGCTACACCAGCCAGGGCTTCATTAGGTATTTTTTAATGAGAGTCAGTATCTTTCAATCAACAGTCATGAGTCAACATAAATTGGAAAAGGAACTTGAAAATTTGAATGGTGCAATTGAAGAGAACAACTCTGAAGTTGTTAGGTGTAGTGTTTTGTCAATATCAGATATGGTAGTTGATAGTTTAGTTCACATTAAATATGGTGACAAATATGTTCAAGAGGTTTCTATATTTTTAGGAAGTGAAAACTAGTATTTACTTTTGTTCCAGCTACTTCATTTCTATACATAAAAACTCAAATAGTTTTATATTGATTGGTGATTCTTTGATTTACATTTTATACTGATTCTAAGTCATGCAAAATACGGAGTCCTCCGCACAAAACTTGTGGGCCTACCCAAGCTATTTCCAGTGCCTTTTCCATATGAATGGCCTGTTGTGGCTTATGGTTCATACCTTCCTAAAATCTCTCGAACAAGTACTGTCTGGCCTCAGCCTGCTCCATACTTCTAAGTTGCCCCAGGCCAGGCAATAGCAGCAGCTGGCCATGGTTAGCAGCTTGGCCTCTCCTGGGCACTTCCAAGACCAGCACAAATAGCAGGCAACTGAAGATCACTTTACAACTCAAGCCAGGTGGCCTGGGCAGAATACAGGTGGTGGTCGACCTTGTCCTGCATCTCCTAGGAGGCCCCAGAGCCAGCGCACCCAGTGCACAGCTTCAGGCCACATCGAAAAACTCCCAACCAACTCCACGTGTGAGACATTCAAGGAGGGGCACTAGAGTCCCACTGAAGTAAGTCCTGCTCTGTGGGACCACCCCTGCACAGCTGATCCTCCAGGGTGGTGGAGGTTTTGGCCAGTCCTTGCAGCAGATCAGCTTGGGGGTAAATCCTTCCCATTTACATGCCAATAGCAATCAAGACTCAACTACAACAGGATGGAGTACACAGCCTACATGAAGGGGACACAACTGGAATGATTGGGGAAGGTATGTCACTAGACCCTGTAGGACACCTACTATATTAGGCCACTCTACCAAGCCCAGGAGTTATATCACATCTACCTATTACATAGAAACAAACACCACTAGTGAGGCTGTCAAAATGAGACAAAGAAACACGTTTCAAATGAAAGAAAGAACAAAACTCTAGAAAAAGAACTCAACAAAACAGAGACAAGCAATTTACTAGATGCAGAA
>PVJI01031955.1:0-12658 GCA_004026765.1 Micronycteris hirsuta
ACAGCTCCTATCAATGTATTTACTTAGCTGAGAAATTCAAAGTCAGACTTTTAGTTTTTTTTAATTGATGTGGACATGGGAAAGTTAGGTAGGTGTTTAAAATGACAGAAAATAAGTGTAAATAAGTGTTTGCCCACACACTTAGACAAAACCAAAAAATGACCCTATTTGCTCTGTAAACCTCGTACATTTCATCACATAAAAGCTATTGAGTTTTGCCCTGGCTGGTGTAGCTCAGTGGATTGAGCGCGGGCTGGGAACCAGTTAGTCCTGGTTCGATTCCCAGTCAGGGCACATGCCTAGGTTGCAGGCCAGGTCCCTGTGAGGGCCATGTGAGAGGCAACCATACATTGCTGTTTCTCTCCCTCTCTGTCTCCCTCCCTTCCCCTCTCTCTAAAATTAAATAAAAATAAAATCTTTAAAGAAAAAAAAGCTATTGAGTTTTATGTATGAAATATCATTTTATTATACTTCTTAAAACTGTTTGGGGCTACCCTGTGTTGCAGCTTTTAGTTTTGCCTGCCCACTTTTCCCCACCTCCCAGCTCCCTTTTTATTTGTGACCCCTTTCTGCAGATGGCTTGGGGCATCTCTTTTCCAAAAGAGTTGTTGGTGCAAAAGCAGAGCAATTGCGCCCTCAGCTGGCCAGAGAAGTGGTAACAGTTCGAGATTCCCTGAGTTTGAGCAGAGCAGACAGTAGAGAATGTGGTCTGATTTTTCTTGTGAATTCTAAAGCTTAACAATTTCCCAAGGCACACTCATCACTGTAGATATCATTACTCCTTCCATGGTATTCTGGAATTATCAAAGAAGAGAAGAAAGATACACGCTGAATTCCTCATGGAATACTACTTATCACTGGCATTTTCCAGACAGCCGACTAAATGGAGTCTACAGAGGTTTAAGTTCTTAGTAGGTATGTTGCAAGCCCGTGATAAAAATCTCTGAGAAGAATAAATGAATGACTCATAACTGTTTTTCATTTCTTTCTCTAATTCACCTGCCAGCTCTTTAGGAGGAAATTGGCACTAAACTGATTTAGTACTTTCTAAATTTAAAGATTGAAATTAAGTATTTGTGTTGCTCCTGACATCCCCAGACTGAATGGGAAGACAGGATGTAATTTCTCACTATTCAGGAAAGATACCGAGCATACTGGCCACAGGTGAGGAAGGTAGGGATTCTCCCTACAGCTCAAGGGACCCCTGGCAACCAGCCCCTTCCACTGAAGAGAAAACTCAGAATGTGCAACAACAGCAGCAGCAGCAGCAGCCAGAGTTCTGCCTGGGGCCTCAGCTGTTTGGGAGGGAACATGGGCTCTTACTTTATGGGCTGATTGGGTGTAACTGGACTCTCATTAAGAGCAGCCAAACCTTCATACTCTCAGGTGCTCACATCAAGTAATCTATCAATTGCTATTTTTTTTTCTAAAAGCCATTCATACTTTTACCCTTCAAATGTTGCATGTATACCTTACCCAAACTGCTAAATTACAATGCGTTAATTTGGGCTTACAGTGTTTTCAACTATTTAGGCAAAAATATAGTGACTAAGGGGAGAAATGTGGTGGTAGGTGTGTGGGGGGGTTAGAACCCAATTAGATATGTTTCACCAGCAAGACAAATGCTTATGTTGCACCATGTAACCGCTCCTGAGCTGTGACAGCAAGCCTGTTGCCACAAGTCTCTGAAGAACTGCTATAACCGGCTCTGACCTAAGCCTAAACTCACACACCATCCACTGGCCTTTTTTTTTTTTATCTGAAATTCAGCACTTTGAAAGTAAATATTAAAAAAAATATATAGGAAGAGTAATGGGGTGGGGAATGGGGACAACTGTACTTGAACAACAATAAAAAATACAGGAAAAAAAGAAAATAAATATTAAAAAATGAACAAAACAGCCTTGTCATTTTCCTGGTGAATTCACTCCCCTTCCTGACTTGTCTCTCTCTCATCATTTTCTCAGTAATGAATTCATTTTTCACCACTCTTTCTTTCTTGCCTCTATTATTCAAAAAGATCTCTCTGCTACATTGATTCTTCTCAATTTTCTTCCCTTCTCCACTTTTCCATTCACAGTCCCTCCCCCATGGTTCCCTCCTGATCCGTAACCGGTTTATGCAACAGCCTGTAACTCAGTTGCCCACTCTGGTCTCTGCGTTTGGTGGTTCATTCTTACTGGATGCTCACTGAGGACTGAATGGAAGTCACTCTTCTGAAGGTGGTTTTCAATGTGTTCCAGAATCTGGTCTTTGCTGCCAAAGCTCCTACTCTGTGTTCTCATATGTGAACTTGCTCCTCATGCATCTCTGTGTTAGCTGGATTCCAGACTTCTGCCACATGGTTCTCTCTACCAGAAATGTCTTCCCCTCCTCTTTCGCTTACTGAAACTATGTCCCCAAGGACACGTTCAGTTTGTATGCTTCCTCCTCTATAATAACTTTTCTGAATGTTATGCCAAGAAAGAGATCTCACATTCCCCTCATCCAGCTTCCTATACAAAAAAAAAAAAAAAAAAAGGTAGCATTTGCTGTGCCTTACGTATGCTGCATTTTACCCTATGAGTATATCTCATTCCCCCGCTAGGTTGTGTGTATTTGAGTCCAGAGACAATGAATGACTCACACATCCATCCTGATATTCTATTAAGCAACTAAACATTTAGTGCTCTTTAAATCTGAAATAACTATTTATGTTGTTAATTTGAACCTATTTGTTCAGGAAAAAATATGCTTATAAAGAAAATACTTCATTTATCCTTCTTATAAATCAGGAGTTTCAACTAAATACTTTGCTGAAAGATATACTAGTATCTTATATAGAAAAAGCTTTTAAAGAATCATCTAAGGCAATTCTTTCGAGTAATTGTTTTAGTGAATGGGTTAAAATCAAATATAGTTAGTATACTCATCGCCTTTTTATTGTTTTTAAACTCGCATTCTGAAATATATCAAGAGCAGCCAGGAAAGCTTCGGAAACCCTTCTAAACATCCAGGCCATATCCAAACATCTATTTTGAAATATTTGAGATCAAATTAATAATATTCTTTTGCACTATATATGTCACCTGAACTGTGATCTCCTTGATACGTTTGAAAAGAATGGTGGTGAATACTTGTCATTTAAATAAATATTCACTGAGCTACCAATACAAGTCAGGTACCAAGGAAGCCATAGTTAGCCGAACAGACAAGTCTTTGTCCTCACACAGCTTTGTGCTAAGAATATGCCTTTTTATTTTAGTTTATGTCAGAAATGCCAATTTTGGAACCTAAATAATTGTTTTAAAAAGAATTGAAGAATGTAAGTTGGTTCACTACATTTTCCTCCTCTGCTTACTTCCTTCAAACAAAAAAATGACAGAGAACAGTATAATGAAAATTTATTTTTTATTTTTGCTTCACAGCAGGGGAAAGTAACTGGGAAATAAAAGCTTGTTTTCAATGTTTCCAGAAGACTTTACTGGGTGTCTTCTGGTTGAGTGCACATATTGTAAACCATCCTCTTCCTCCACTTTCTCAAATCATGTAATATACCAGCGATGTACATCTTGGATAGATGGAGAAACTAAACAGAAAACTTTATAAAATTGGAATTTAGAGTTGAAAGGGACCTCTGAGAGCATGCAGTTCAACTACCTCATTTTTCCATAAAGGGAAAGAAAACTCAGAAATAAAATGTCTTTCTCAAGGGTTTGCAGTGAAGTAGCTGACCCCAGAACAGAAAAAGTCTGCAGACAACCTGTTCAGTTCTTTTTTTTCTCTAAACTATAGTGTTCCTGACAGCTACTTTTCCCACTTTGTCACTGCACAAGGACATTGGTTTTCATTTTTACTATGTCAAGTATACTTTTGCAGTCATTGTAGATAAAGTAACAAAAATATTGTCCATGCTATTAAGAACCTCACAGCGTGGAGAGCGAGACTGTCTGTTTTAGGGCACGTTGATAAATGTTAGACTCGGAGGTTGCATGGGTTTGTGTGGGCACAAAGTAGGACGGAATTTGACACACAGTGGGAGGCTAGAGAAGACTCCCTGAAAGACGTTAAACCCATTCTGGGTTCTACAAAAGTGGATAATTAATCATTATTTTCTTTATTTTTTTAAAGACTTTATTTATTTTTAGAGAGAGGGGAAGGGAAGGAGAGAGAGGGAGAGAAACATCAGTGTGTGGTTGCCTCTTGTGCACTGCCTGCTGGGGACCTGGCCTGCAACCCAGGCCTGTGCCCTGACTGGGAATCCAACCGCGACTCCTTTTGGTTCACAGGCCCGGGCTCAATCCACTGAGCCACACCAGCCAGGGCTGTTTTCTTCAGAATAAAGGCACAGGACGACAGTCCAGACAGAGGGAACGCACGTACAAAGGCTGAGACTGTGACACCACATGGCAAAGTGCATAGGACATGGGGTCTGATGGGCAAAGGTGAGGCTTAAAAGGAAGGGAAGGGAAGGAAAGAATATTGGATACTTTGCAAAGGCATTTTTTTTCCTGATGATGATAAAGAACTTTTGAAAAACGTTCAGCAGGAAGTGGTGAGTGTATGCATGTCAAATGATTAAACCTTTATTTTCAAGAGGGCGTTGCTGTAACAGTGTAGAAGACGGGTTGATGGCACTGAAGGGCAGAGCGACCGAATAAGGGATTGTTGGGACAGTTTAAACAAGTGGTGATAAAAACTCCATCTAAATCTCACCCTCTTTACTCACATTGACGCAAAGAAATTGCAGGCATCAGGCGAACCATTCACAATGGGAGTCCACAGATCCTTAGCTGGAGCCCAGCTTCAGGAACATGTAAGGCCCTAAAATTGAAAACACATTCGGTGCCTGTAGGTACGTGAAGTTTACTGAGAAGACAGACACAACATATTTACTCAGGGGAAGCATCTCCCCAGTTTTTGAGGGATACCGCGCTAGAAGCTTGAAAGGGTTTCTCTAGTGCCTAACTCTACCAAGGGGAAGCCAGTCTTCCTGGATAATTGGGTCAAGGCTTTCCGTACAAGAGAAATGGTTTTTTGAATCATGTATCTTTTGGCTGAAAACTATGTAGTAGATTTGTAACTCTGCTGAAGCAGTGGTAATTATCATGGCTCTCTCAGAAGAATTTTAGTAACAATTCATACAATTTTAGAAGTAGAGCCTTTCACTGGTGAGGATGAGGAAGCATGGAAAAATTCACATTTGGCTGGCTTCCCTCCGTCTGATCAGCAGTTGCTGGGATTTCTGAGATGCATCACAGCAGCCAAGTGCAGTTCATCTTTCCTCTTAAGAGGATGGTTGGGGTGTGTTCTACACTGTTATAACTTTTTACTTGTAAGGAACTATGTATTTTATTTTTTACATAATAAGAATGTACATATTTATAACACTAATACAGTGTTAACACCTGTTTTCATCCACTTTTGCATTGTGACTTTTACGTAACATAAACAATCTTTTCTCTTTGAGTATCATTATAAACCGCTGGCTGTGCACACATTCAGCAAGTCCAAACAGCATGCCACTTATTGCAAACTAGACAGTCCGGCATCCTTGAAGCTCACCCTTGTCTTTCAGTATCATCCCTGCTATTTTCAGGAGAAGTCTTTGTTTGTTCCTGGCAATCAGATATTTCAGACACATTTTGGTTTCTCCTATCCTGAGAAATGGAATCTGCCTCCTTACATGGAGTCCAGGTTCCCTTTAGTGGAAATTAGTATGAAAGAAAGGGCTACAGAGTTTTGTTTTGAAAGTCATGAGCTTGTGTGGCTATTTTATAACTCCTTACATCTTGGTAGTGACCTCTACTTTTGCAACGTGTGATTTTATCAACCAATAACATTTTCCTTTCTATCTTTTAACTTTCTATAAATGTCAGGGGGCAGTGTTTGGCATATATGTAATAGGGGTTTAATAACGTTGCATAAACTCTCAAGAACCAAGTAGTCAATTGTTTTTATAGAAGATAGACCTACCTATGTGAAATGATGCACCTGAATTTCCCATTTACTTGATGTCAGTTGCTGACTATAATCAGTGTGAGGAAAAAAGAGCCCCCAGCCAGCTGCCCAGGCCCAGGGAAGCCTACTAGCACCAGAGGCAATGAATAGGTTTTGTTGGCGAAGGAGGTCTCTGTCCTCTCGGTCCTATACTCTTTTCTGTCTTAAGGCTGGAGTTTACTATCTCCTGGATATGACTACTATAAGGATTCTTTTTTGTTAGGTTTTGAATTTAAACTCCAATGGAGAATTTGAATAGGTCCTCCAGGTACCTTTCTAGTAAGGCACAACCCTGCTGAGCAGGCAGGGTCTGAGGTAGGCGTCGGTCCAAGGGTGTTTGCGGGACTGGGTGCCCATTCCCAGCTCAGTCAGCTATGGTGGCAATGTGGCACTAAGTTTGTGTCTTGTGTGTAGGGTCACACACATGTGCCTACTGCCAGCCTAACCTCCAGTTCCAGAACTGCATGTCCAGACTGGAAATGGCAGCTAGAATAGGAAATACATGCATTCAGAATGCTGTGTTTTTTAGAAAATAGCAAAGAAAGTCACCAGCCTCAAAACAGTATCATACCTTAACCCGGAGTGTGTACTGTTGTTGCATAAATGGTTTCTAAAACACACGGGTGGGACTGCCCGATCCTTCATCCCAGAACTTAATGAGACATGTGTTTCTCTGGTATCATTATATAGTACTAAGTATTCCATAGTAGATACTGCAGACATTTAGGAAAAAATGCCAACAGAATGACACAAAACACATGGTGAGACATAAATGCTACTTTGCTGATGCAATGTGCTCATTGATTGCTTACCCTGGAGTAAATCCTCAGTTACTGTGAATTGTGAATATAGAGTTTTAACATAAGTTGTTTTCATATTTTAGAGAAATAACAACTATTAATAGTGAGGTGTTACTTTACTTTGCATTTAAATAATTGGATACACATACGTTTATGTTTACTTACACATATATATTACACATATACATGAGGTCTGTCCAGAAAAAGCCCAGCCATTCTTAATATAATAAGAACAGATTGCACAACATCGATGTAGCCTGGCAGCCAAGGGGTGTGGACTGGAATGTGCATGTGTGAACAATGACGACTGCACTGTACTAGTCAGTGGGGGTGGTAGATGGCATTGAGTGAGGTTGTGTACTGTGTGGCTGTTGCATTCAAAATGACTGAGCAAGTAGAGCCATGAATCTGCATCAGATTTGTGTTAAGCTTGAACAATCCTCCACAGAAACTATTTCAATGATTCAGAAGGCTGCAGCTATGGGCAACTGGTGATTGGCAGCTTAATCACAACAATGTGCCTGCTCATGCATCACGTCTCATGCAGTGTTTTGGTGAAACATTGAATCACCCAGTGACTCAGCCCCCTACGACCCAGATTTGGTGCCCTGTGACTTCTGGCTTTTCCCAAAACTAAATCACCTTTGAAAGGGAAGAGATTTCAGACTATTGATGAGATTCAGGAAAATATGACGGGGCAACTGATAGTGATTGGGAGAACTATGTAAGGTCCCAAGGGGACTTTGAAGGGGACTGTGGTATCACTGTCCTATTTACTATGTTTCTTGCATTTTGTATCTTCTTCAGTAAATGTTTCTATTTTTCATGTTACCTGGCTGGATACCTTCTGGACAGACCTGTGTATACAATGTACATTACAAAGCAATATTTCATAAGGAATAACCAGCCCAAGGACTGGGATATTGACCAAATTTGCATGTATGTATATGCTACTTTCATATCTCATCCCCTTTTCTCTCTTCAGTGATCACTGCATTTTGAAATTTTGTATTTACTCTTTGTTTGCTTTTTGATAAAATACCTATTTTGTAGGTATACATGTACATACACATACACATAAAAATGTGCATATATGTATACATGTATATGCTAAAATAATCAATTAGTTTGTTTTGCTTATTCTTAAGCTTTATAAATAATATTAAATACATGCAGTTTTATGGGACTTTCTCTGTTCACTCAGCATCATGCACATTTATTTCTCATCAATGCATAACATGTCATGGAGTGAATGCTCCACAACCTGTGTATCCATTTTTGTCAATGAGCATTCAAACTCTATTTCCAGTATAAACATTATAAAAATCTCTTCATTGCATTTTGCAGATTATTCATTATTCCTATTTTCCTTTGGAAATGATGGTGTCTCTCTCAGTCTACTTTTCCCTAGGTGTAGACAGTGATACTGTCTCAGGACTGATCCTTGTGCTGGCCTGTTTTTCCCTCCCTGGAAATACATTCTTATCGGCTAACGTCTCGGCTGGTCACTTACTCCCCACAGCTGCACAGTAAAGAAAGACCAGGTGTGGTGCGCCTTTGGTGGTATATAGGGCAGCCTTTCTAGAGAAAAATGTATTAAATCAAAGTCTGAAACATCTTTTTTTCAAAAGATGTATTCGTCACCTAAAAAAAATTCTTCTTTCTTATGGGCTGGGCCAATAATAGCCCTTTGTCGGGAGCATGGAGATATTTTTATCTATAAATCCACAGAACGTACGGAGGCGCTTCAGCTGCCGACTCTGCCTCCTTGGCCCGGAGATTGTGGACTGGCTGTGGGAGCAGAGTGAGTGCTCTTCAGAACACTGGCCGTTGCTATGAGCGTGTTTTGGAAACAAGTGTTTACCCTGAGCTTGTATGGTTCATACAATCATCCCTAGCAGTCACATCTCCACTATCACCGTTATTACAGCCCTCGTCGGAATTACCCATAAGCATGAGTGCTGGGTAGTTTTTCTGTTCCTGAACTGATTCTTAATGTCGAACTTTAAATAGAATTCTAGGCATTCAATCACACTCAAAATTGAATCTTTAATAATACTATAATGTTTGTATTATGAAACATTATTTATACAAATATCGGATGTTTTAAATAATACCTTGGTCCTCTGGTAAATAATAGGTAGATGATATCATCAAACATAAAGTGTAAAAACATTAACAGTGACTTTGTTTTCACATTATAAGCTTGGCAAACAATAGCATGACTTTGTCCTTTTTGAGTAAATTGATGATAATCACTAGTTTAGAAAAACTGAACAAATCTGAAAAAATGTTATTTATCCATCTATCAATATATTCTATAAACAGAACTTATTACATTATGATTACAGTTTCCAGGTTCTAAAATTGTGTGTGCTGACATTTCAGCACATGATTAAAACACACACACACACACACACACACATACACACTTGCTGCATGCTACTAGTGTGCTTACAAGGAGGCGCAGTGTGGCTACCTGGCACCTGCTTGAATAACCTCTGACAATTCCCCCGAATGAGATCCTGACGTGGTCCTGGGAAACTCTGCAGAGGAGGACTGGGCCAAAAATCAACATTCTGAAAAGCTCAGAAAACTGTCCTGCCACATAGCTGACAAATATTTCTTAATATTTAGTATCTTTCCCTTTGTAATGCTGTACATTAGATAAGATGCTAACACCAAAATTCTGAAATTATATGCATCCCGGCCATTTACAATTCCAATAAGTTTATTTTGCTTATCCACATGGCATTGTAACCTATATTGGAGGTATTGGCATGTGCTTTTATGGGAAAAGACTACTATTCCAAGCAGCGCTCTCCTTAAAAAAAATACAAGCTCCTCATCTGTCTTCCAGTTACCTCATCTACAAATCTGCCTTCTGAAATTAAATTTTCTGAATCTTGAATCCCCTCTTCTTTTTGCAAGTTACAATTCCGTCAGTTATTACACACATGATCTTCTAAGTCTTCACTCATCCTCTTTTTTGCTATCTTTCCATTAGCATTTAAATGAATTCTGCCTAACAAAGTAAGCAAATGCAAACCCTTGACCCTACAATGCCATTCCCTCAAGCTACAGTCCTGCTACATACTGCTCCCCACTCATTACTGTCAATGTTCTCTTTAAATTATTATTTTAAATTTACCTACCCTTTTTTTGTTCTCTCTCCAACTTGGCATATACCCACATCACATTGACATGTTTCTTGCTGAATTGACCAGTGGCCAACATGCTGCCAAATTCAAGAAAACACTTCTCAAGCCCTGGTTTTACTTGACCCTGAAGCACCTTTCAGCACCATTGCTTCTGCCTTCCTGTCTCCACTCAGTTCCCATGATGTTGTGCTGGCTCCTTTGTCTCCCCCAACTTCTAAACATTAGAGTGCCTCACACCTCAATTCAGGATCCTTTTCCCTTTTCGTACAACATTGTCTTATCAGACCATCTCACCCACGCTTCTGGTTTTTATAGACCACGTGTAAGCCAAAACATTGGATTTTCTTCAGTTTTCTTCTGAGCTCAAGATTCATAATTCCAGCGCTTATGTTATCTGTTCACTTGGGTGCTGGGGCTCGCTTATAGACTAGAGGAAAAACTGCTTCAATATCTACCTCCCTCAACAACCATGTGGATTACATGAGTTTCAGTGCTCAGAACTATTTGGATAATTGAAGATTTCCATGGCAGGTAGATGGCTAGAAGAATTATGTAATTTTGAGAATAAGTGACAAAGACTTTGAGAATAAAGGGAGAATGTTTTCCTCCTCAGTGCAACTCTATCCTTTTCCTTTACATGATAGTCAGCTATGATGTTAATGGGATTTTTCACAGTTAATGGAATGACCACGATGGCGCCTTTCTCATATGTCCACGTCTTTCCTTTTCTAATTAGCAGAAGTTATTCTCTATGAGTTCTTCTGATTATTTTTTATTCATGGTTAATCTATCCATTTGAATGTCTCTTATGAGAGGTGTTAGCTTGTACCCCTGTCAGCCTGAGGCAGAGATTCACATGGTGTTTCTGACGATGACTTTTTCATGATGACCACATTGGGAAAGTGGAGAACAAACGCCTCCTCCACAAAACACAGGCGCACACAGGTACAGACGCATGAGAGAGGTGGGGGCGGGGAAGGGAGGAAGGCATAAAATAATTATATAATGTTGGGAGGCCAAAAAGCAGAAAAGGAAAGGGAGCATGGTGGTGGAAAGATGAATAGAATATCAACGTGAGTCAAAAACGGATGTGAGATGCCATCCTCTTAATTCTGTTCTCTGTGCCCCAACTTAGAACTGGTCTTTTTGAAGATTCATTGCTGTGCAGAGGGCTCCACCTCCTGCCTTGTTAATACCGACCTGGAGTCTGGCCATGGCTTTTAGACCGGCTTCAGGCTGTTGGCTTTGCTATGTCAACAATGCCCTTCACCCTGCCCAGACCTTTGAATTTACTCACAATATCTCGTGGCCGATATTCCTGCGGGGAGCCTGGCCCCTTCCCTGATTCTCCTGGTTCCCAATCTTATCCTTGTTAAGGTAAGGAGGAAATAAGGAAGCTGCTTTGTGATTTCCATGCAGTGATAAAATACCAGAAAATATAACCATTTCCAGCCAAGTAAGGTTACTGGGTAGATACATCAGAAGAGACACACAGTCAGTCTACAGAGGTACAGTTAGTACAGCTAGATGAAACTCAGATGGATATTAAGAATGACTGTGGACTTGAATGTCTTTCTCTTCATTGCAACCATATTTAAAGCGTGTCTGCTGAAATTCTAACTGTGGAAGAGATTACATGCACCTAAGAAGAAAAACAAATATCAAAACTCAAAAGGCTGCAAGGGAAAGGCATTAGGGAGTAAATGGCAGAAAATCACTGCAATAGAGGATTCTTTCCCTTACCCCTACCACCCAAAGTTTCTAAACCAAACCTTAGGAACTTTTATAGATGCATCTTATCTTGAAGCCCTAGCAGCCTGTACTGGCTTATTTCAGAAGCTTGCTTTTAACACAATCACATAATTGCACCTGGATTAAAACATGTTTTAAGGAAAGATGTTCTATTTCATTCCATTACATTTAACACGCATGGAGAGTGTGCCTGCCGTGGATTAGGCATTGTAGTAAGTATGATGGCGCCTCAGAGGTGGAGACTCACACCACTCCTGCCCTCGGGAAGTTCGTCGTCCGGCCTTTCAGACAGCAGTTAAGATGTAATTTCTAGAGAAATTTATGTTAGCAACTCAAGTGATATGAGCTCTAAGGTGTATAGCATAGTTGTTAGATAATCACATACTTTACAAAGTGTTCCCCCCAATATTTTCAGTACCCATCTGGTACCATACATAATTATTGCAATATTATCGACTATATTCCCTATTGTGTAACTGCCAGTCTGTTCTTCTCAACCCCTTCCCCTTTTCACCCAGTCTCTCAACCTTCCTACCCTCCACCACCCACCAGTTTGTTCTCTGTATCTATTAGTCTGTTTCCACTTTGTTTGTTTATTTTGTTCTTTAGATTCCACGTGTGACTGAAATCATATGGTACTTGTCTTTCTCAGTCTGACTTATTTCACTTAGCAAAACACCCTCTAGGTCCATTTATGCTGTTGCAAATGGTACGATCTCATTCTTTTTATGGCTGGGAATATTCTGTTATATATATATATATATGTGCCATAACTTTTTTTGTCCACCATTTATTGATGGACATTTGGGTTGCTACCCTGTCTTGGCTATTATAAATAACACTGCAATTAAAATAGGGGTGTATATATTCTTTCGTCTTTATTGAATGTATTGGGATAACAGTGGCTAATAAAATTATTTAGGTTTCAGCCGCATAATTCTATAATACATCATTTGTATATCGTAT
>PVJI01031956.1:0-12655 GCA_004026765.1 Micronycteris hirsuta
TGTTAATTTTTTTTTTACTTATTTTCCACTTTTCTCTCACTAAAAATAAAGTTTCTTAAAGATAGGAACTTTGTCACATTTAAAGTCCCCATCCACAGCTTTTAGAAAGTGCCTAGCCCCTTGTAGGCACACAATAAATGTTTAGTAAATGAATGATCAAATAAATGAGTGAACAAACTTATAAAGGAGAATAATGATCATTAGGTACCATCATAAAGTAGTCAAAACTAAGACCTTTCAGAATAACCTAATTCTTTTTGTGAAGTAGTTTTGTTAGATCTAAAGACTAAGTTAATTCTATAGTTATAGGATATATGGATTTCAGATGGAAAAAAGAGGAAAAAGAGGGAAAGAAAAAATATTACAAAATATATCTGAGCAACATAGAGAAATGTAAATTAATTCTGAAATTATTTGGAGTCAATACTCTGTTCTTGAATATATCATTTCACCAAGTTGAAATTAATGGATATTATTGAGTTATTACTATAAGCTGGGCATGTTTTTTAGCATGAGGTAATCAGTACATTTATGATAACACAAATTTTGTGGAATCTAGTTTGATAACAGAATTCAGCTTAAAATATCATGATAGTTGAAATGATTGTCTAAATTTAACAGAAAATCAATGAGGATTAACATAAGGATTAATGGAGTCCTGCGATGTGTATTATGCTAATGGTTTAGACATGAAAACACCCATAATTAAACCATCTGCAGGTGTTAACCAACTGTCAGTTTAAGAATGATTAGAGGTAGGATGTAATTGATAAAAAATACCTTAATTCCTTAATAGAAGTTTATACTCTTCAAAACTGAGAAATTCAGTCCTGAGAGAGGCAGAGCAAGAACAAAGGCTAGAAAGGACAAGGGGTAGACTTAAATATTAAATTAGGATGTACTTTCTAGCACTGTTTTTGGAGAAACATATTCCAGCACTTTCAGGATAACTATTTTTAGAGTAATTGTGGAGAAGCTTAATATTTTATATTATATTCTGTAGATGTACAGATTTCAGCAGAGTGTACCTTTTTAAACTCTTCAAAGATAAATAGGTCAAGTGCATCAGAACACCAAGGGAATCTAGAGAGTGTGTAGTGTTGTAAATGAAGGAGTGTAGCAAGAGAATCCCTTGGTGGCAGGAGAACATTTATTCTAAATGTGGATTGTAACTAGAACTAGTTATATTTTTCTTATCATAGACCCACTACATATGAATTCTAAGTTAATTATACCATATTCACTAATTTGATGCTATTGTGTTAGTTTTTGTTTGCTTTTCTTTTTTCTCTTTTAAAAACAATATACTGAAGTATAACACATACAGAATAGTATGCAAATCTAAAGTGTAGAGCTTAATGAATTCCAAGAAATTGAACCTACCTATGTAATCAGCATCCACACAAGGATATTAATATTACTTGTCCCCAGAATATTCCCCTTGTCCTGCTGCTAGTCAGTAACCCCGACAGGGCAACCTTTATTTTTATTTTTAACACCACAGGTAGTTTTGACTACGTTTGAACTTTGATAACTCATGCAATATACATACAATATATATTCTTTTTTGCATCTGCTTTCTTTCACTTTATGTTTATGGAATTCACATATGTATTATAATTCATTTGTTCTTACTGTTGTACAGTATTCTATTGGTGAATATATCATAATATATTTACTTATTCTATTTTTATTGAGTGTTTGAGTAGCTTTCAGTCTGGGACTATTAGAAATGGTACTACTATGAACATTTTTTTTTTCTTTTTAATCCTCACCCTAGGATATTCATTGATTTTAGAGAGAGTTGAAGGGAGAGGGGAAAGGAGACAGAGAGGGAGAGACAGACAGACAGACAGACAGACAAAGAAACATCAATCGGTTGCCTTCCATATGTGCTTCAAGTGCAGATCGAAGCCACAACCTTTTGGAGTACAAGACAATGCTCCAATCAACTGTCTGGCCAGGGCTGCTGTGCACTTTCTCGTGTGTGTCCTACAACAAATACGCATATGAAAATGCAAAGGTAATGGAATTGCTGGGCCATAAGCTACACGTATGCTCAGCTTTCATTGAGATTGCCCACTAGTTTTTAAAATGGTTATACTAATTTATATTTCCACAACCAGAATTGCCATTGTGGCACATTCTAGCCAACATTTAGTTGGTCTTTATCATTTTAATCAGTTTGATAGGTGAGTAGTGGTATCTCACAGTGGTTTTCATTCTCATTTTTTTGATTTATAAAGTTGAGTACCTTTGCATATTTCTATTGGCCATTGGTAAAGTGCTTATTTTTCTATTGGTTTGTTTATCCTGATTTGTAAATATTCCAGATGTGAGTTCTCCCTTGAATATACAAATTGGAAATCTCTTTAAATTTGTGGGATGTGTTTTTATTTCCAGTGGTGTGTCTTAGGTAAGAAATCCTTAATTTTAATATTTTTCACTTTTTCAGGTTTTATGGTTGGCACTTTTACATCCTATTTAAGAATGTTTAGCTTACTCCAAGGCTCAGAAAGGCTCTCACATAATTTTCTTTTAAAAGTGTGATTGTTTTACCTTTCACAGTCAGATTTGAAATCCATTTGGAATTGATTTTTAAGTATGAATGAAAATTATCTATTTTTTTCTATATGACTATTCAGTCGACTCAGGACCATGTATTGAATAAGCCATCCTTTCTTCACTATGCTCTGCATCTGCTTGTGCACTTTGTCATTATTTAAGTAACAGCATGTGAGTCTGTCTTTGGACTGTCTGTTCAGTTGGTCAGTCTGTCTGTCTTTCATCAGTAACACGTTGTCATAGTTATGATGATTTTATATTAGTGAATCCTCTAGTGTTGTTGTTCTTTTTCTCTCCCAGTTATCAATTTATTGCCTCTTATCTCCAAATTTACTTTATTGGCTCAGTCTTCGAAAATGAAAATGTTTTCTTTCTTTCTTCCTTTCTCTCTCTCTCTTTCTTTTTTTCTCCCTTCCTTCCTTTCTCTCTCTTTCTCTCTTTCTCTTTGTCTCTTTTTTTCTTCTTCTTTTTTTTTTTTTTTGCCAGATGGAATAAAGTTAAGTTTTGTCAGTAGAGGGCACTGGAGAGACATTGCAACAGAAGGGGTTGCTTCCTGGTTCTACAGGTTCTGAAGCATATGTGGCTTTGCCAGGGTCCAGAGCTGGCAGAATGCACAGCTATTCCAGTGCCAGGCCCCTGCAGGGCATGGTGGCCAGCAGCACTCAGCAGCCTGCAGCTTTGCCCAGTACCTCCCTTGGTTGATTTTACAATAGTGTGATCCAGTGAGACATCTCTCTCTGAACAGCTTTCCCCAGCACTCTAGAGGGTGAATTTTTGGCAATTTCCACCAGTGCAGCACCACAGACAACTTCTTCACTACTTAGTGAAACAGGGCAATAACCCAGGTCAGGATCTTAGTCCTGCTGGGACCTCTTCCTGTGTGTTCCATTTCACCCTACAGGTAAGACAGGGCCTTATATCTGCTAACTACTAAAGTTTTTAGTTTTTGCTTTTAGATAATTTCTCATGCTATAATACTTTGTTGCTGTAAATAGATCTTTATATTCAAATTTCCCAGGTCAAATTACCATGTAATTTATTTCTCCTGGTTGTATCCAGGCAGATATAATATCTTTGTGATAAAGTCCTCCAATTTATGAACTTGTTATGTTTTGCCATTTAGTTAATTCTATTCTTATACATCAGATGATAGATTTATGACTAAATCTTTCATATATATTGATGTTCTAGTAAGTGGTATTTAAAAAATTTATTATTAATTTTATTGTTCTTATATAAGAATCTAAATGAATTTGGCAATTTACCATTTATCCAATGCACTTGCTAAACTCACATATTAATACTAACAGTGTGCTTGTCTGTTCTGTATTTTCCCATACACAATGATGTTTGTGCAAATGTCTGAGTTTTTTTTTTCCATTCTAATTCTTATGCCTTTTAAAAAAATATGTTGACTTATTGCATGTATAGATTGAAAAACTTCAGCACAATGTTGAATAGAGCTAGTAATGGGTCTTGCTGTTGGGGAAATTTCTCAATATTACATCATTACGTATGGCATATGTATTAGGCATTTATTTATTATTTACTAACTTATTAGTTAACAGATACTGTTTATTAGATTAAAGAAGTTCCTTCTATTTCTAGTTTGTCAAGCATTTTATTTTATTTATGTTTTGACTTATTTTTATTGTCAACACTATTACAGATGACCCGTTCTCCCCCACCCTCATCCTTCTCTACCCAGCTCCTGCTTCCCCTTCACTCTGGCCTTGACCCTGCTGTTGTCTGTGTCTGTGAGTTACGCCTTTGTGTTCTTTGACTAATCCCTTTACCTTTTTTTATCAATCGCCCCTCCCCTCTCCACTCTGACAGCTGTCAGTTTGTTCCATGTATCCATGCTTCTGTTTCTATTTTGTTCATCAGTTTATTTTGTTTGTTAGATTGCACATATAAGTAAGATCATATGGTATTGGTCTTTTCCCGACTGGCTTATTTCACCTAGCATAGTAATTTCCAAGTCCATCTATGCTGTTGCAAAGGGTAAGATTTTCTTATTTTTTACAGTCACATAGTATTCCATTGTGTAAATGTACCTCAGCTTTTTTATCCACTCATCTACTGATGGGCACCTGGACTATTTCTAGATCTTGGCTGTTATAAATAACAATGCTATGAACATAGCAGTGCATATGTTCTTTTGAACTGGTGTTTCAGGATTCTTAGGGTATACTACCAGAAGTGGGATCAGTGGGTAAAAAGGCAGATCCATTTTTAATGTTTTGAGGAAACTCTGTACTGCTTTTCACAGCATTTACTCTAGTCTGCATTCCTCCTAGCAGAGAACTGGCTTTTCCTTTTCTTCACTTCCTCACCAGCACTTGTTGTTTGTTGATTTATTGATGATAGACTTTCTGGCAGGTGCGAAGTGATATCTTGTTTCACTTTTAATTTGCATCTCTCTGATGACTAGTGACATTGAGCATTTTTAAATATGTTTATTGGCCATCCGTATGTCCTCTTTGGTGAAGTGTCTATTCACGTCCTTTACCTATTTTTTAATTTGATTGTTTGTCTTCTTTATGTTGAGTTAAGTTCTTTATACATCTTGCAAATTAATCCCTTATCAGATGTATCATTGGCAAATATGTTTTCTCAAAGACTGGGTTCCCTTTATATTTTGTTAATGGTTTCTTTTGCTGTGCAGAAATTTTTCAGTTTGAGGAATCCCATTTGTTTACTTTTTCCTTTAATTCCCTTGTCCAAGGAAAAATTTTATTTTTCTTTAATCATGAATGAGTAACAAATTTTATTAGTTTTCTTCTTGTATTGGTATTATCATATTATTTTAATCCTTTTTGTTTACTAATAGGTTGAATTATATTACTTTTATATTGTGAAAAGACCCTACATTACTGCACTACTATTCACTATCTTTTTTATTTATTGATATAAGATTTTTGTACATGTTAGCATTGGTTTACTATTTTCCTTTCTTGTCTTGTAAAGTCCTTGTCAAGGTTTGTATATGGGTTATTCTGATCTTAGGCGTTGTAAATAGGTTAACTTGATAGACAGTACCTGTGGTATGACAACCTGAAGTGGACACAAACCACACAGGAGAAGAAAGTCAAGGAAAGAAAGATGTCAAGGAGGCAGAACATAGAAAAAGAAGGAACTAAGAGATAACGAAGCAAAGTGAATGGAGAAAAATGAAATCTTCAAGGCAAGACAGTGCTCGGGAAACAAATAACCCAAATCTGTGCCAGGAAGAGGCTGCAGAAGAAGAAAAGGAAGAACAATGAAAGAAAAGGAAGGCAGAGCCGTACCCTAACGTCCTTCAGGTGACGTAGTTGTTTCTCCCTGGTCTTTGTGACTACCCACACAGTGTGGGGGGTGCTCGCTGCTTGTAGGAGTGACCCCCCAGTACAGCTGCAGAACTATCTGCAGTGAGAAAAACCTTTAGACGTTTAGATCTTTAAGTCCTGGAGTCTAGGAGTTAGGGCCTTACACCAGGCAAACCTGAGAATTAGTTCATCCAGTTGCTAGCACCACCAACCCAGGACTTGGGAGATAGGAGTATCCTTTTCTCATGTTTCCCAATCTTGTACTTTTTCTCTTTAAACACCCTTTATAGATCTTTTTAAAAAGCTTGCTTTCTTTGTAAATAGCATTCTCAAACATTTATTTATGAAAATATCAATATTTTGTATGTGTACAGTTTTTCATATTTTTAACCGATGAAAGGTATGCACAGCAGTTCCTGTAAGTACTCCAGGAACTCAAAGGGGTGGCTGGCTGTGTTAACCCCTAATCCAGACTAGATGATGTCAGTTCATCCTGTGGTTTTATTCAGTATAAGCAGTTTTTTTCACATTCTATTTCCCTTGATTCAATAATTAAAAATATTTTTTAAAAGAACAAGAAGATTTGTATGTGTCTATCTTAAATTCCTTATTGCATCTCATCATATTCTTAGTTACAGGCATTGCCTCACCCTATGTCCCTCCAGGCTGGTTACAGGAGAGTAGAGCACATGGCTGTTTCTATCTCTAGAATCTAGCACAGAGGTTGGCATACAGGTGCTCAACATTTTTTTTATTAAAAGAAAAATAGATGAACAAGTGGATGAATGAGTTAATGACAGACTGACTGACTGATTAACAACTAACAACTAACTAGGCAACTACTGACTACCTACCTACCTACTACCTAAATACAAACGGCTAAAAACTGGTCTCTTGGATCTCACCCTTGCCCTTTGGGATTGTCAGAAATCTGTGATGGCCCATGACGTACATCCTTGGACAATTCCTTCCCCTTGAGTGTGGGAGAGATCAGAAAATGATAGGAGATCACTTTGATGATTACTTTATTGGTTTTAAAAAAATAGGTTATCTTTAGTGGGCTTGACTGAAGTAGGTGATCACTAAAAAGAAAAGAACTCTTCCTGAAGGAAGAGATTGAAAGCATGAAGGTGTTTTGACACAGGGAGATTCTGCTCCTGACCTTGGAGGACTCTATTGCTGCCAAGTTGTGCAAGCTTCAGATGAGTGAGAAGACCACTGGCAAGAAACTAGCAAAATCTCAAGGAGCTAAGAGTGGCCTCAGGCTGGCAGCCAGCAAAGAAAAGGGGACCTCAGTCTCACACTTGCAAAGAACTGAATTCTGCCAATAACCTGAATAAGCTTGGAATCAGATTATTTCTCAGGGAAAAATGAGACCATTTTGATTCAAAATGATAGCTTTGCTGGGTAATCTTGGTTGTAGGTCCTTGCTTTACATCACTTTGAATATTTCTTGCCAATCCTTTCTGGCCTGTAAAGTTTCTGTTGAGAAATCAGCTGACAGTCTTATGGGAGTTCTCTAGTATGTAAGTAACTGCTTTTTTCTTGCTGCTTTTAAGATTTTCTTTGTAACCTTTTGCAATTAAACTATGATGTGTCTTGTTGTGGGTCTTATTGGGTTCATCTTGTTTGAGACTCTGTGCTTCCTGGGCTTGTATGTCTCTTTCCTTCACCAGATTAGGAAAGTTTTCTGTCATTATTTCTTCAAATAGAACTTCAATTTCTTGCTCTCTTCTTCTCCTTCTGGTAGCTCTACAATGTGACTGTTGGTTTGCTTGATGTTGTCCTAGAAGTCCCTTAAACTATCATCATTCTTATAGATTTTTTTTCATTTTTGTTGTTTTGATTTGATGTTTTCTGCTACGGTATCTTCCAATTGCATATTCAATCTTCTGCTTCATCTAATCCACAGGTGGCAAACACAAGGCCTGCAGGCCAAATCTGGTCCTCCACCTTGTTTTATCCAGCCTGGCACCCTGTTTCTACCTGGTGGCAGCACCAGGCTCTCGCTTAACTGTTAAGGAGTAGTTACATTTATACAGTCCTAAAATTACATTCAGCCATTTCAAGGCAACCTCAAGGCTGATGTGGCACCAGGTAAAAATGAGTTTGACACCCCTGATCTAATTTATTATTGATTCCCTCTAATATATTCTTCATTTCAGTTATTGTATTCTTCATTTCTGACTGGTTATTTTTTGTTTTTTACTTCTGTTTTTATGTTTTCTATCTCTGTTGAAGTTCTCACTGAGATCATTGAACATAGTTATAACCAATGTTTTGAACTCTGCATTTGGTAGATTTCTAATCTCCATTTTGTTTAGTCTTTTTTTTCATTCGGGACATGTTTCTTTGTCTCTTCATTTTGGCTGCCTTCCTGTGTTTGTTTCTATGTAGTAGGTAGAACTGTTATGACTCCCTGTGTTGGTATCGTGGCCTAATGTAGTAGATGTCCTGTAGGGTCCAGTGGCATAGTCGCCCCCATCACCCAAGATGAGTATTTTGGTGTGCCCTTGTGTGGGTGGAGCACACCCTTCTCTTGTAGTTGAACCTTGATTACTGTTGGTGTGTCAATGGGAGGGATTTAACCAGGCCAGTCAGCTTCAAGGCCTGGCTCTCACCAATGACCACCAACCTCTGCCCTCCGTGGAGGATCAGCTGTGCAGGGGCAGGGTGGTGTTGCTCTGACATGGTCTGTAACCACTGGGTGTGCAGGCTCTGGGGATTCCTGGGTGGTGCAGGCCAAAGTCAGCCCCCACCTGTGTTTTGCCTGGGTCCACCCTGCCCGAGCTATAGAGCAATCTGAGATGGCTGCTACTTGTGTTGGGATTAGAGATTCTTAGGTGAAGCCAAACTGTGAGTTTAGGCTGGCTGCTACTGGGGCAGGGTCTGGGGACACTCTGCAAGTGGCATGGGAGATGGGGGCTCACTGAGGCTGACTGTTGTTTGTTTGAGAGGATTTAGGAAGTTGTGAAACATGAGCTAAGACCAGCCATTCGTGTGGAAAAGCCCCTGTTAACAGCTGTAGGATGAGTGGGCCAGAGCTTCAGTGCATCTCCAGGGTGGGGAAAACAGTGTTAGCCATGCTGATGGAGTCTCAGGTATGGCGCCAGCCTGCTGGTTGTGTGGCTCTTCCCGCCTTTCTGTCTGGGAGAAAGCTGTGCCCTAGCTTCTGCTTTGATGCCATACACTTCAGTTCCTCCTTGTATGCTACTTGTGCCTTTTAAGCTGCTACCTCAGTGCTGGAGCTCAGAGGGTGTATGTCTGAGTAGGTCCATGTGTGGGTTCCTTCAGAGGAACTGCTTGGTACTCAAGAAGTTTCTTCCTCCAACTGAATCCCTGGTGGTTTTTGCAGCCAGAAGTTATGGGGACTTATCTTTGGACACTGGTACTCTGGGCTGGGGGCCTGGTGTGGGGCTGGGATTCCTTGCTCCTGGTATATTTGTTCTAAATTTTTATCTACCACATGTGGATGCTGGCCTAACCCATTTTGCAGCTCTGTCCCTCCTACTGGACTGAATGGATGTGGTATCTTTCATTCCATAGTTGTCAGACTTCCATTCAACTCAATTTCTGCTGGTTCTGAGTGATAGTTGTACAATTTAGTTGTAATTTTGATGTGGTTGTGTGAGGAGGTGAGCCGTGTTTATCTGTACCTCCTACTTGACTGGAAGTTGCCAATGAAGACTTTCAAGGCTCTGTTCACCTCCCTAGCACTGCTCGCCAATTTGATGCTATCACTCTCCTCCAGACAGACTGAAATACTTCGACGTTCCTGATGACATGATTCTCTCTCTTGCTTCACTTGGTCTTTGTACTTCATGTCTCAGTTTAACCTTTGATTTGCTAGCAAGGCTTTTACTAGTGCTGTAAGACTGGGGAGGTCGCTGTTTTCTTGGTTCCCAAGGAATCTTGTTCTTACTACTCTTGTAGCCACTTGAATTTTTCTCTGAAGAGAGTAAAAGAGGCAGAAGTTTTAAAGGCAAAAAACACAAGTGAAGTTCCTAGTTTGCTCTTCCATGCAAATGAGGGATTGCTGGATAGATGAACAAGGATTGGTTAGTTCAAATATGCAAATGGGGGAGAAGAAAACTGCAAGGACCAGGCCAAGTCCATATGTGTCCACCAAGCAGTTGTTCTGGCATGTTTATGGCCCAGCTTTGAGCTGGGTTTAGCAATCGTTTTAGCAACTTAATAGCAGCTGTGAGAACTGAGGCACAGCATGTGCATAGGTCCACTTCCTCAAAAGCCCCTCAAACCTATTTTAAGTGACTCTCTTGGAAATATTATTTTATTTTATTTATTATTTTGTTTTATTTATTTTATATTTTATTTTATTTTATTTTATTTATTTTATCCATCATCACTACTATAATTGTCTGTGTACTTGATTGTCTCCCTGAGTACACAGCATGGTCCCTGAAGGCGGTGTTTTTATCCTATTCAGCATTATCCTTCCCAAGTGTCTAAGCCAATGTTGAATGAACAAATGTATAAATGGTGGGGGGGGGGCACAGTACAGTGCCTTCTGAATAAATTCAGAAAAAAATTGAATCTTCATCTGTTTGTTCCAGTGCAAAAAGACTTGATTTTGAATACCAGACAGCTTCACCACTCCATTAGCTGCTTGACTTTGGGCAACATCACTTAATATCCTTATGTTTCATTTTTATATTTTAAGAAATAGGGATACTAATAGTGTTTAATGGATAAGATTGTTTTGAAGAGAAACTAGAAAAATGCATGTAGTTGCTTGGTGCTTAGTTGCATGGTGCTAAGTACATGGTTAAGTGCCTAAAACTGTTAGCTATTAGTTTTATTGTACATTTTTTATTAATAATTAACATTTCATACATGCTTATATGTAGGCTACAGATGGAATCAAAAACCATTTCCATGTGCTCAGCAGGAATCTTTTTTTTTTCCCCCTGTTTTGTATTCTCTGTCTCTTTCTGGTAGGGAAAAAGAAACTTAATGGCACTGGCATGCTGCCAGCTGATTGCTACTTTGAGTTTCGGTTTCCTTCCTCTCGAACAGGAAGGCACTGGGTCTCAGCAGAACCTTCTGTCTCCAAAGTGTGACTTCTACATCAGCCACAGAGAGCAGCTACTAGTCCATTTACATCCAATTCTTAAAAACAGGTAAGTGACTCGCTGCCATCCAGTTTCCTAGCCACGTGTGAAGAAAGTGGCCTGTTTTTCTTCCTTTGAAAAAGTTTTTCAGAATGAAATTTCTGCTAATGGCTATACTTTTGTCTTGCATATGCTATGCTTTTTAATAAAAATTGTAAACATGTGGGACTATAAAGAATTAATTACCTCTAGCATAATCTCCATACAGTTGTATCAGATTTATTTTGTCTCATTGCTCCAGTGTGATGTATTTTCTTCTCACTCTTCTTTCAAGTGTGTGTAACCTACTGTTACATATATCCTTCAGTTTTTTAAATTTCAGATTTATAGATTTTTAAGTCCAGAATTTCTTTTTGTCTTTTTAATTTTTTTCCATTTTGCTGTCAACCATTAAATCTTAGCTTTTAATTATTTGAACAAACCAAACATGGTTATTTAAAACTCTGTAGATAACTCCAGTATGTGTTTGGGTTTATTTATCTGTTTCTTTCCTTTCTGTTTTGTATCATAGTGTTTTGTTTGCTGTCCTGTGTTTATGATCAGTGTGAGGCACTGAAATATTTAAAATGAAAATATTTAATTTGAAGCTAAAAAAGTGTTTTCTTCATTTAGACAAGATTTATGTTGTATGCATTATGCAGCTGGAGGCACTAGCAATTCTCCTTGATTTTAACCATGTCATAGACTGAGATCTCTGGAAGATGGGATTAAGTCCACGGGCAGGCCACCCTGCCTAGTGAGGCAGGTGCCTCTTCAGAATCATAACACACAGCCTGAGGGGAGAGCTGCCAAGGATCTTCCTTGTTGTGCCCTATTTCCTTAGCTCTATGTGTCTAGCAAATACTTTGGTTAATTTCTCAGCATCTCAGGTACCTCTTCTAAAGTTTATAGATGCACCTCAGGGAAATGTACTCCCATATGCCAAGGTTACCTCTCTGTATTCACTTTCTCCCCCAAAATCTTAGCCAATAAAATACTTCACCACTGTTTTGTTAGCTCTGCCATGCTTTCAAATCTGTGTATTTTTTTCTTTTGCTTTTAAATAATCACTTTATTGTTTTTCAATTACAGTTGTCTGCATCCTCTTCCCTCACCTCCCCCCACCCCCTCCAACCCCACCTCCCTTCCCTGCCTCCCTCCTCCCCCTTGGTTCTGTCCATGTGTCCTCTATAGTGGTTCCTGAAAACCCTTCTCCCCATTGTCCCCTCTCCCCTCCCCTCTGGCTATAGTTAGATTGTTCTTCATTTCAATGTCTCTGGTTATGTTTTTCTTGCTTTTTTCTTTTGTTGATTATGTTCCAGTTAAAGGTGAGATCATATGGTATTTGTCAAATCTGTGTATTTTGTAGTTTATCCTGAATTTTCAATTCTTCTCATCGAAAGAATTGGCACGTGGCTCGCGGGCCATCCTGCCGCTCCAGCACCTCCTTATCTATGAACACTTTCCACGTTTCAGCTTCTTTCTTTGTGAGCTCTTTTCTGTGTAAATTCCTCATTTTTATCTTCTCATTCATGGGCTGGCCAACTGTGGCCTGTGCGCCAGCTACCTGCTTTTGTAAAGAAAGTCTTATTGGAACACAGCCATGCCTATTTGTTTACATATTGTCTGTGGCTGCTTCTGCATTACACTGGCACAGTTGAGCCACTGTGG
>PVJI01031957.1:0-12654 GCA_004026765.1 Micronycteris hirsuta
TAGCTCTCAAGCAGGCTGGCCACCTCTGTGCAATGTGATCTAATTTATTTGACAAATATACAATGGGTTGCAGAATGTCACTAAGCATTTGGGTGAAGACTCCTAGGGAAAAGCCCTGCCTTTCATGAATATATAACTGAGGGGGCTTTAGTAGGTTTGGAAGCCCCAAGGCCAGTGCAGAAGCCAGGTGCACCTTCAGGGACTCAAAAGCCTGGGTGAGCTCCTTCATCCATTCTGAAGGGATATATTCTGGCCCTTTCAGAGGTTTTCTAGTTTAACTGATCTGATGTAGAAAACAGAGTATGTGACCAATAATATCCAGCAGGCTGGCCCTCTGGCCCTGCTCCCATTGGAAGTTTTCACAAAAGTTATTGCCTTGCCCTAGTAGGGGCTTGCCCTTCACTGAATTTTGTTCCCTGAGAGATTCTAGATGGTGAGACCAGTTCAAGATCACATTCCCCAGTTCCCTCTAACAACTAAGGAGGGAGATCATCCAAGTCTGGAGGGACCCTGGGAGCCCTGACCATGCTCACGGCAGGCATAATATTCAGATTTTCCTAGGCCCTCTGCTTTGAGCTCTTGCTATCTTTCACAGGCTAATTCCTTTTTCTCAGAACCATTTATCTATTTCCTTTTAATCCTGTATCCTGATTATGTAAACTCATGAAAGTTTCTAGGTAGAGCATTGTGTCCCACTTCCCTGATCTTTGACAAAACAACTCTAATTGCAGTATAATACAATAATGTAAAGACTCATTCAGCAGCCAGTGCTCTCCTGAGTCTAGATTATACAATACAGAAACCAAACAGTGTTACAGTAAAAGCCACTTTATTTTTAGTCATAGGTTTATAAGCATAGGCTGACTGATCAGCCAAAACTTGCTCCAAAGAACTGTTTCCTGGAACAAAGTTTCTCCCCCACCCATTCTACCAGACAGAGCTCTATAATATCACAAAAACCAGAAGGCATCTTAATTCCTGATGGTCTAAGTCATGAACCAGAAAGCACAGTGGTTCAATCACATAGTTAAGACAGTGGAAGGTGCCCAGAGTCAGAGAAGGAGAGTCCCCAAGTGAAATCACTTGGTAGCTGCTAAGGAGTCTCCAAATGTACACCTCATATCCCTCAGTCCAGGCAGCCAAATACCAATGCTTACTAGGAAGTCCCACATTCTATCCTTGAAAGGAGTCACCAGAATATGAAACTGGAAAAGCCGGTGTCTGTGCTGCCTATCACTACCTGTACCAATAAGCAGAGACAGATTGAATCTTTATGGCCAGATTTATTCAGATGACCAGTGATCTGAGAAGACAGTGTGTTGTGTACCCTAACAGACTGTAAGAATTTATAGATGGGGAAATGTTTACAGATTATCTGTGTAGGCACAATGTAACCACAAGGACCCTTATAAGAGAGAAAGCAGGGAGTCAGAGTTAAAGGAGATGTGTTGACAAAGAGAGGAAGAGAATGAGACACAGAGATAGAGAGAGAGGTTTGGGGATGTTATAATGCTGCTGGCTTTGAAGATGGAGAACAAGGCCAGTAGCCAAGGCACAAAGGCAGCCTTTAGGAGCTTGGAAAAGGCAGGGAGACAGACTATCCTCTAGAGCCTCTAGCAAGAATAAAACTCTGTGGACACCTTGATTTCAACCCTAGAATATCTATTTTGGACTTATGACCTCCAGAGAAATAAGATAAGTTTGTTTTGTTTTAAGTCATTGAATATATGTGGTAATTCGTTATAGCAGCAATAGGCATCGAATACAGACATCTTCATAAACCAAGGGTTTATAACTGAAGTTAAGGGATCATTTAAAGTGCTTTGGTTATGTAGAAAATACGGAAATATCCAGAGCATCCTCACTATCAGAGTGATTTGCTTGTAAATAGTCTAGTTGGAAGCTGGAGCTACTGTGTCCACCAGTGTGATGAGCAGTCCCAGACAGGAGCTTCCATTCCAGGTTTCTCTTGAATCAGTTTTATTTGCATAACAACAAATCCAACCAAAAAAAAAAAAAAGTGTGGGGGGGGGGACATGTAAGGCTAATTCAATTGCAATTTTCTTTCCTGCCAAGGATTGCTTTTTTTTTTTGCTTTTTTGCTTTGTTTTGGTTTTTTACAGTTTTTCTCTAAAGGGGCTTGCCATGTGGTCTTGGTCAGAGAGGATTTCTCAGGATGACATTCTAACACTTGCTGTTTCTTCTCTGTCTTACATCACTCAAATATGAGTCAAAATAAGAGTCAAATGAGATTTTATTTTTGTTCTGACAGTGTTGAAGTTCAATATTCACTCTAAAAATCAAGTTGTTATTTTTGCTTCACATCGAGTATAACTGATAATAATGAGAAGTCAGATGTGCCCTGATAGTTTTGTTGACACATGCAACTTAAAAAGATTTTGCTTGCCTCCTCCATAAATAGTGCAATTTTACTGAGACAACAGCAGCAATTGGATGATTTGAGGCTCATAAAGTTCCCAAATGTGTTCTAAGAAATGTTCAAGGGACAAAAATAAACTAATATAGAAGTTATAACAAAATGTCATTGATCCATGTCATCTAGAAGGAGAATACTAAAATTGCTGTTAGAAAAAAATGAAATCTATACTAGTTTAAAATAATTATAAAATTTCTCATCTAGATCATATGCCAAAATTCAAATGAAGATAACAAAGTATCACCCTGAAGGAATCTTTAAGCCATTTACTTCAATAAATGCATATGATAAGAAAGATGACTTATAATAAACATATTACTACTATTTTCATGTAATTAGATATTTCTAGACATTTCAAATAGCTCACTTATAATGACCTTTAGGAATTCAATTTCTAGTCTTATTTTTTAACTTTTGCAGCCTACTAAAAGGAGATTATCTCAGATAAACTATAAGCCAATCCTCTGGAAATTCTGTTAGTGATGTCATGAGGGCTTTATTACAGCAAATTTATAAAAAACAATTATATATTTTTTTAAAGATTTTATTTATTTATTTTCAGAGAGTGGAGAAGGGAGGGGAGAAAGAGCAATGTATGGTTGCCTCTCACATGGCCCTCACTGGGGACCTGGCCCGCAACCCAGGCATGTGCCCCAACTGGGAATCGAACCGGGACTCTCTGGTTCCCAGCCCGTGCTCAATCCACTGAGCTACACCAGCCGGGCTAAAAAAACAATTATATTTTTGTAAATATTTTTTCCTGTGGCTTCAAAGAACTTTGTAAGTGTTGCCTAGGATTTTGAAATGTGAAGAAACTATTTGAAAGGCAATCATTGTTGAATATAAAAGAAGTGATCACAGCTTTAAGATACCTGACGATCTACTTTTGTAGATTCATAATCTTACATTTTTAGCTTCAATTTTCATTTATTAAACATATTTGGCAGTCAGTGGTGTTTCTCATAAACAAACAAACAGACAGACAGACAAATAGAAAAGTCTTTTCTCGGCCCTTATGAAAAGCAGGAGGCCTGCTGTCACCCCCGAGTGACACCCAGCTGCTTCTCTGTGTGGCAGCTAACAGCAATGCTCCCATAATTAAGACTACAGCACTAAAGAAATGATGCTCATGGTGAGTAGAAAAATCATTAGAGCTGAGACACATTGAGAAACTGTTCAAAGTGGTGTTGATGGCCCTTCTTTGTGTGTCTCTGTTATACCTGCTGTCGGCATGCCCAATCCTATTCAGTGACAGCAGGCATCTGGGTCTGCTTGATGTAGACTTGCTAGATACCAAACAAGCCTGTTTTTTTTTTTTTCCATAACAAATAGAAGCTGTAAAAATACAGATGCAGTCTCTCTTAAATTTTTATCCTTTTCTTCCTGCCCACAACCTTACTACTGCCTTTAGGCTCTCTGTATCCAGGCTATTATCTCCAATTTCAACATCCTCAACTGCCTCTAATTTGGACAGAAGAAAATATATATGTTCTTAATTTTACATTATCCTTGAACTTCACACCCTCAACAATAGCTATATAATACCTCAATCATAACTCTTCATACTTTGTATTATGAGTATTATAGTATATGTTTTTATTTTGGACTCTAAACATTGTGAGAAGAAGTATAACACTTGATTTATCATTTTTAAGTCCTGTGCTGAACCTGGGTTAGTGTTCATGAACAGTTCTTGGAAGCAGACTAAATTGATTAGTATCCATTAACACCTATTTCTTTATGATCTTACCAAAACTACATTATGATGCAGCGATATTGATAGTACCGTCGTCCCTCGCTATATCACGGTTCACTTATTGTGGCTTCACTGTATCGCAGGTTTTTTAAAAACAATATATCTAATTCTATATTGCAGAGTTTTCACTATATCGTGAGATTAAAATTACGTAGGTTTAAGAGTGTAGAAAGTGTTTAAGAGCATATGAAGTGTTTATAAGAATGTGGGAAAGGTTAATTAGAGAGTGAGAAAGGTTTATAGGAGTGTGGGAAGGGTTTATAAAGCCTTAAAAATATATAAAAAATAAAATAAATATAACGCCACCACTTCGCGGATTTTCACGTATCGCAGCGGTCTCTGGAATGTAACTCCCGCAATAGGTGAGGGGTCACTGTACTCAGAAATTATACCTCTTCTTGCTATAACAGGAGGATGAATAAGGTTATATTCTGAGATTAAGACCAAAAATTTCAATAGTAAATCTGGGATTTCAGCTGCCATTGTTAAAACTGAGGCCTTCAGACTCATCCATCCACTTCAGAATGACTGTTCGGTCCAGGTTTTAATTGTAAAATGGAAATACAAGATTCTAGCACACAACATTTCTCACAAGGTTATTTACTGGAAGGAATTTAGATAGCCTCAGAAGCTCAAGAAGAATATTGGAAAGTTTACAGAGGCTTGGCAGAAGCTGACAGAGATGAGAACAAACAAGGACTTGCCATACAAAGAATCTGCCCACACTGCAGCCACTGGATCAGAGAGCACTGGGCCACAGCCACACCTGGACACTGTCATCTCTGGCATGGCATGGCCTCTACAAAGCCGTCAGAAGCTTCCTTATTCCTTTGAATTATCCCTTAAAAGTTCGTGGTTCAAAAATAATTGTCTAATGGGGTGTACCTTGGTAACATAGCAACAGTTTTCCTGCCAGGTAGTTGAGAGAGAAAATAGGTATCCCCTTTACCTTAAAGGTAGACCAAAATGAGAAAGGAGTTAGGATGTTGTATTAGTCATGGATCTACAGAGAAACAGAATTAGTAGGATATTATTTATATATGTGAGGACATTTATTGTGAGGAATTGGCTAACATAACAATGAGGGCTGAGAAGTCCCACAGGAAAGTCATAACATAATCCAGATCAAGTCTAAAAGCCTGATAAAACAGTGTAAACCCTGGTTCAAGGACAGAAGACTGATGTCCCAGCTCAAGCAGGCAGGTAGAAAGCAGAAGTCTAAAAGACTGAATTCCTCCTTTCTCCACATTTTTGTTCTATTCAGGTCCTAAATTGGTTTAGATGTTGCTTTCCCACATCAGGGAGAGGAATCTACTGAGCCCACTATTTCAAAAGCTAATTTAATCTGGAAACACCCTGACAGACTCATCCAGAAATAATGTTTAATCTGGGCCCCCTTTGGCCCAGTCAAGTTGACACATAAAAAATGAACCATCACAGATGTGAAACCACGAAGTGAGGGCTTCCTGTAATGAGACATCTTAAGGCAGCGATTTTCAACCTTTTTCATCTCATGACGCACATCAACTAATTACTAAAATTCTGTGGCACAAAAAATATATATTTTTTCCAATCTGACAAAAAAATAGGTATAATTTTGATTCAGTCATGCCAGATGGCTAATGTTGTGTTGGCCGTTGTCATTTTCTAACTTAACATCTAAGGGGAAAGAGGTCAGTGCCCCTGACTATAGTCAGGCATTCCATTTTTTTTAAAATTCTTGCGACACACCAGTTGAAAATCCCTCTTCTCAGGTCCTGATTCATTTGAGATTTGACTATGTTACTAAAGTATATCTTTACTTTCGGGACTTTATTATTTTAGGTTTTTCATATCCAAATTATAAAATACATAAAATAGGAGCAGGAGTGCGGGTAATTGCTTCAGAGTTGGCTCCCGCCCCCTCCCCCACTTCCACACAACATAAATACAGTAGAGGATACTTTTTCATATTCCTGAGTTTCATTTAGGGTTTTTTTTTCTTAATTGTAGTCTTTAACAGAACTTTGTGACTCTAACATCTCTATATGCAGTTTTCATTTCATATGCGTATGCTAGTCAGAAAGAAAAAGAAACTGTTTGCAAGTTAAAGGTTAATTCATAAAATCCTGCTCAGTATATTATGAAAAATAGCATTTTTAAGATTAGAACTTATGTTAAACTACTCAAAAACAGGTTTTCTAATGGCACTTCAGAGTGTTTGTTGGAAAATCGTTGTTTAATTAGAGAAAGTTAAGGACATCAACGACTGCTGTGGACAGAAGAAAAGAATTTTCTGTGTTCAGCAAAAAGAATCTTTGTACAAGGGGAAGTAAAAAAAGGCAAAAAGAGACTTAAATGTACATCTGCGTGGAACGATTTGAAATGTAATTCATTTAAATTCTGAATTAAAATATAGTAACGGGAAGTGGAGGAAAATGTGACACCTCAGTGTTCAGTGAGTGCGAAAGGCCATTGAAGGCACGCTAGACCCAGACCTGCTATTTGGAAGAGGAGATAGAGGCAGGGGTGAGAAATCAGTTCTGCAGATGCAAGTGCAGACTGATCATAATTTGGAGGACATTTCCAACCTAGATGTGTATCAATCAGGCATTTCAGCTGCATCATATTTATAATGGCATTGGCATTGTTTTGTGAATACAATTATAGTTCAGTAGAGTGTCTTTAAAAACAAAGCAGGTAACAAAATGATTACCTGACTAACCCATTAAGACCTTCATATTCTAGAAGACACCAAAAAATGCTATCAAGTGACTTCATGTAAGAAATTAAAACAAGCTGCCTATTTTTTCTGTTCCTTTCACTATATACAGATGGAGGTAAACATACTACATGATGGGTATTAGTATTCTGGAGAAAAGAATTGAGCAAAATAAGCACCTAAAAGTTTTATACTTAAAAATTTATCCTTCTTGACATGCATGTAGGATTCTCCTGATTCTGATTCATGCTAGAAAAAGATTGTTTCTTAACTTGAAAATTTCAGATAACTAAATTTTAAAAAATATTATCATAAATATCACCTCCACTAATCTTTAAGACAACTTGATGAATCTTTTCAAAATATATTCCTTTTGGGAAAACTCAGCTCACACCACAGCACAGATGCTAGATGTCAGCTCTTTTTCACTGTATTCAGGTGGGTATTTGTCACAGCGCACAGCCTGCATAAAGGCATGGCAGCTACCTAAGGACTTCACAAAATATTCCCAGGAATACATTATTTCTCCAACTCAATCATAGTGATTCTAATCTATTCATTTATAAATATATCATCAACTATCATTCATACAATCAGAGCACATTTATGCACATTAAAAATCTCTTGATATCTTGTTTTATAAAGAAATGAAGGTAGTTCCCTTTTAAAAGCACATTCTTTGTATGGAGTATTCCACTAGCCACTATATATATACAATTTATTTCTAAAAAAAATCCTCTGAGGATGGTAAGCTTTCTTAGTTTGATAAAAGAAATTGTGCACAGTCTTTTCTTCTTCAAGGTCATAACTGTTCTCTAGAAAGATATTAAGAGGAATCCAGAGATCTCTAGTTATCCACATATATAATTGTGACTTATAATTTCACTCAATTTCTAAATTGATTGTTGAAGAATGAATATATACTGCTATTACATGCTATTCCTGCATATCTGTGTATTTGTGCCAGAGAGAGAGAATGTCTCAAATTATGAATGGCTGAAGCAGAAGAATTGGAATATATATATTTTGTTTTTAATTCATCACTCCAGGTATGTGACATTCTTACATATGCAACCCTTCGTTATATTTACATAAAAACATTGTCCATTACCTAAATCAAACTGACTATTAGCAACTGCCTTATCATTTGCTGTTCATCAACATACATTAATTCCACAGATTTAGGCTAAACATTGATTTCCTCTTGAGTACCTCTCAATCTAGGGCCACATTTCAAATATCTCCTAGTTTCTGCCAGGTTTCTTCCTCTGTGTTCTCATATTATCTTATATTCTTCTGCTCTCCTCAATCTTATCCCATTCTTTGATGCTGTCCTTGGGGCAATGAGAGAAGTGAAGATCTCTGGAAACCACGAAGATCTTCTTGCAGCAATCTTTAAAAAATATTTTCTTGTTAATGTGAACATATTTAAATATGATTGTTCTAAACAATAACAACAAAACAGCTTTTCAACCAGAGATGGGAAGAGAAAGAAACACAGAGGGCAAGGAGGACAGAAAATTTTGTCCTAATTATCAAATAAAATGAAAGAATGAAACGTATAATAATACGTACAGATAGCTTGTATCGGCTAATCCATTTTTAAAAACACAAATTCTCCCTGATTCCTAGCAGCGCTCCAAGTTTTATCATTATGCATAAAGTATCTGACTAGGAAAGTAGCACTGAGATCAGAGAAGTTTCCTGTCATACATCAGATACCTCTTTTCTACTTTGCATACAGCCTAAGGGATAGATCGGGTCTGCATATTTCACAGAAGAAAAAACAATCACACTATTATCATCAGTGCTGAGCTGTGAGCTTCTAAAAAGCAAGCTGGATTTTTTCTACCTAATGCAGTGTCAAAAGCTGCCAGAAACACCCTGATCTCAGGATTTTTATTGCTGGTGATGATATATGAAGTGGAAAGAACATAACTTGATTTTCTAATAAGTGGATAAGCTGGACTACTGACTATATTATTGAAAAAAAAAAAAGAACTTGGTAACTGAGTGAGTATGATAGGAAAGTCACTGATGGGGAAGAAACCCAGACACTAAGATGTGTCAGCTTTAGAGTCACATATTTGGAAATACTGTACTTGAAATTAAAGACAGCAGATCACACAAAAGCGTTTTTTAGGAAGTTACCGTATAGCACTTTTGAATAAAATGTGTATTCCTTAAAAAATGCTTTCTATGAAAAATGTTCAATATTTTGAAGCACATTATTAGAAGTATAAATCTCCATAATTAGTTACCTTGCTATAAAACACAATTAGGCTTCATTAATAATAATGCTTTAGTGATAAGCAGTGATATATCACATAAGCATGAGAACTAGAGAAGAAAATCTATGCATATCTTAAAGATAAGTTATTATTTAGACTCATTTGCACATATTTGAATTTACATATAATCAAATAATGTAAGAAGCAAAATTTGGTAATATTCTAAGTCTTTTAAGAGCTTCTTGTTAGTTCCTGGAGACCAAGTAGTAATGGAACAACCAGATGTACCCAGAAGAGGTTAGAAAAATAGATGGATCTACTATTGTATGATTTCAGGGAATCATTTAAGAATAACTTAAATTATGTTGGATATGTATATTTATCTATCTTTTATAATTTTGTTTTAACATATATTATTTCCTCTTACAAGCCTATTTTGCATTAGGAATATTACTCTACATATTCACAGATTGCATTCACATCTGGTGTTACATAGTCAGTTTTTCCCTGTAGGAAATGGCTGCACTATGATTACACATCACCAAGTTTAAACCAAGACAGCAAAATCAACAGTATTCTCTTCTAATTATCATTCACCAGTTTATTCTGAAGTCTCATGTTATACTTCCATCTTGGGTGGTTTTTCTTTCCCTCTAGGACCTAGGCTGATGGAGCAGCTATCTACACGTGTCAAGTTAGTGGCAAGGCCAAAGGGCCATAATAAAACCACATCTAATGACTTGTAATGGCTCTGCTTGGAAAGCAAGCCTCATTCTCACTCCCATTTCATTGGTTAAAGCAGTCACATGGCTGTCTGATGTCTATAGCACAGGACCACTGCAGAGGGGTTTGCCAGGGAAAACTTTGAATAATTTGGCAATAATACAGGTTATCCCAAACTCAAATCCAAGTCCTCAGGCAATATTGTCTACTAATCTATTACTCACTTTAGAACTTTCTTTCCTTACCTTTGTACTGAAATTGTTCCTACTCAGATCACGTCAAGGCTGGCACATCTAATGAACACTTTCTGTCCTTATATTTTGTTCCAAAGCATTCAATTGATCATTCCTCTTTTTTAAATTAGATTATGGGGTGGCCTTAGTTAATAAAAGTATATGAGATTCACATGCACAGTTCTATGATACACGGTCGGTATATTGCATTGTGCGCCCACCACCCACAGTCAAATCCTCTCCCTCACGTGCATGCACTCTTATTTATCCTTCACTAACATCTTTCTTACTTTTTTCTTTCTGACCTCCAAGACTCCAGACTTTAGTGATATCATTCTTAATTCTCTTACTCTATTTTTTTTTCCAATCTCCTTTGCTATCTTCTTCTCTATCTTTTGAGTGTTAGTATAACTCAGGGTTCAGTCCCAGCATCTCTTTTTGGATACTTTTATTATTTTCTAATCTCTCCATATATGTTCTCCTCAAGTCTCATGGCTTCAGATTCCATATATGTTCTGATAAATCTCAAGTCTATACCTTCAAACTTGACATCTTCCCTGAGCTCTATCCACCTGCGTAACTCACAGGGATATGAAACATAATATCTACAAACATAAGCTCACAACTGCTCCCCAGCCAAAATGTGCTTTTTCCGCATTTCATCATCTCATCTGACAGCAGTTGAAGTCCTTCAACTTCTTCTAGTGATCATGGTTTTATTTTTTGAAAACCTCTTTTGTCTCTTCCTTTACACTAATCCATCATGAAATATAATTTATTTATTTTTAAAATAACTTTATCAGGATGTAAAAGAGCATTGCTCAAATAACCAAATCTTCCTAGAATTCTCTTGAATACAACTTGTTATGCCTAATGTCTATATCCCTTTCAGTTTTTGAGTAATAACAACTCCTTGGAGGGCCCTCTCTAACACATTGGCCAACATTTATATTTAATAATTTATATTTTCCTGTTATTATCTCTCACAACACCTTGAGATTTTATTTTAGAAGTTTAGAAAGACTACCTCAGCCCCAAGCTGCACCTGGGCCTTTTGAATGAGAAATGTAAGGGGTCACTAAGCGTTCACCCCTATATCCCTTCTAGAGCACACTCTGAAAACCTGAGTCCACGCATTGCCTGCCTCAACAGCCCTGAGCCTATTTACACAGCCTTCACTGGAGTCAATTAGTAATGTGGGAGCTGGGAGTGGGAAAATAATTATGAGAAGCCAGGAACTTCCATTTGTGTTCTTGCTTAGGGCCCTGAAAATGTGAAGGACAAGTCTGCCCATCATTTCCTTTTTAAATCAGAGATTTAATGACCTTAGCAAGCAACTTCTGTTCTGTCAGAGAAGAGGAAAAGGAATCATGGAAAGATGAGTATAACTTGACCCCATTAGCTCTCCATAGTCTTTGCTTCACCAGTCATCTTCTATTGGGTTGGCCAAAAAAGTTCATTTGTTTTTTCCCATAACATGGCTCTAGTAGTGCTTAATTGTCTTAGACTTCATTCAAAATAATTTTGTTAAATTGTATTTTGACAGCAGTCCTATCAATGTGCATTAAAAAAGAAAAAGATTATCAAGTTGTTGAATTTTAGGTAGCCATTTTAATATGGAAAATGGAAGAAAATACAAAATATTTCAGTATATTATGCTTTATTATTCAAGAGAGGTGAAAACAGAACTGAAACACACACAAAAAGGTTTGTGCAATGTATGGAGAAGGTGCTGTTACTGATCAAAGGTATCAAAAGTCTTTTGCAAAGTTTCCTGCTGGAAATTTCTTGCCGGACTATGCTCCATGGTCAGGTAGACCAGTTGAAATTGATAGCAATCAAATCGAGACATTAATTGAGAACAATCAGTGTTATACCATGTAGGAGATAGCTGATATACTCAAAATGTCCAAATCAATAAAGTCATTGGTGAAAATGAAAATGTATCTTTAATTTTATGGAAACACCTAAACAGAATTTTTGTTGAACCCAATACATTCAGTAATCATAAAAACAAAACAAATATCAGCAGTTTGGTCACACTCTAAATATTACTTCCTTGTTTAGTTCTGTTTTCTTATTAGGAGAGAATTTTATTCAGATTTGTCCTTATGGAAGCCAGATATAACTCCTATTTACATCTACTGGCATACGTCATTGGAAGCCATACAGTATTTATTGTTTTTAGTTTTTCCTCTTCTGATGGCACAAGATAAATCCTTTTAATTATTTACTTTTTTTATTTTTTTATTTAATTAATTTTTTTGTTTAATTACAGTTATTTGCAGCCTCTCCCTCTCCCCTCCCTTCCCTTCCCGTCCCACCCCCCCAACCTCCCTCCTCCCCCTTAGTTCTGTCCATGTGTCCTCTACAATGATTCCTGAAAACTCTTCTCCCCATTGTCCCCTCCCTCCTCTCCCCTGTCTATTGTTAGACTGTTCTTAATTTCAGTGTCTCTGGTTATGTTTTGCTTGCTTTCTGCTTTTGTTGGTTATGATCCGGTTAAAGGTGAGATCATAAGGTATTTGTCCCTCACTGCCTGGCTTACTTCACTTAGCATAATGCTCTCCAGT
>PVJI01031958.1:0-12654 GCA_004026765.1 Micronycteris hirsuta
AATAAAATAATTTAAAAAAAAAAAAAAAACCCGGCTAAGCTACGCTCGCGGCCTTTTTCCTGAGGTAAAGGAAATGGTCCCGTGGCTCCAGACTCCTTTCTCCAAGCGTGTCTCGGTGTGAGATTCTTTCACGCATTCAGTTACGGTCACCCACGGATTTTGCCGGACGAAATCCCAGCGACAGTATATAAAATTAATATTAGGAAATCATTAGCTTTCTTATATACCAACAACTAACAGTTAGAAAACAAAAGGGAAGAAAATATGTAATTTATAATAGCAAAACAAGATAAATATTTAAAAATGAGCTTAACAAGAAATATACAATATTCATAAGGAAGATCTGAACAAACAGAAAGGCAAAATGTTCTTAGATAATAGGATTCTATATGAAAAAGTGAATTCTCAACCAACTTCTTATAAATTAGATACAATAAGAATAAAAATAACACGAGAGATTTTTAAATGGACAAGGTGACTCTAAAGTTCATATGGGGAAATAAACAAGCATGAACTTTGAGGAAAATTCTGAAAACAAATAAAAAAAGACCAACAAGGGGGCCCTAGCCCTGTTAGATATAAAAATATAGCATGTTAATATTTAAAAGTTTGGTTCTGATATTTAATAAGCAGACCATTCAAATATGGAAGGTCCATAAACAATCCCATATATTCATGTGAATTTGGTATATAATAAAGGTAGCATTGCAAAGCAATTGAGGAAACTATATTGGGATATACTTATAAAGGATACCAGGAAAAATAAAGGTGGTACTTATATCAAAAATTATATACTAGGATGAATTATAAATGGATAAAATTTTTACATGTAAAAAATGAAACCACTAAAATACTGGAAGAAAACATTGGAAAATTATTTTATAATTCTTACATATGGCGGGGAAAGCATTTCCTACTCAAAATCCAAAAGCCATAAAAGACTTCTGAAAAACACACACAGAAACACAGAAATACATACACAATGTAGACATCCAGCAAAGACAAATGACAAACTGGGGGAAAATAATTGCAACTCACAACACACAGGTTAATCTTCCTACTATATAAATAGATCACTGAAGTATGAAAACACCAACAATACTGTTAAAATGGGCAAATGATATGAATATACAGTTCAAAGAAAACACAACTGATTCTTAGACATGAAAAGATGCCTAATCTCACTTTTAATAAGAGAAAAGCAAACTAAAGGTACATTGAGAGATCAGTTTTCATCTGATTGTCAAAAATCCAAGTTTCAGGCTCTCTGCTCCTTCTGTTTGACAGACAGCTTCATCTTCCTGTGCAGTGCCAACTGCTGTCCTGAGACACAATGGTGAAGGTGGCAGTGAACAGATTTGGCTGTATTGGGCCCCTGGTCACCAGGGCTGTTTTTAACTCTTGCAAAGTGGATATTGTCACCATCAATTACCCCTTCATTGATCTCAACTGCATGGTCTACATATTCCAGCTCATGGCAAAGTTCAAAGGCTTGTCAGCGATGGAAAGCCCATCTCCATCTTCCAGGAGCAAGATCCTGCCAATATCAAATGGGGCGATGCTGGTGCTGAATATGCTGTGGAGCCCACTGGTGTCTTTACCACCATGGAGAAGGCTGGGGCTCACTTGAAGGGTGGAACCAAGAGGGTCATCATCTCTGCCCCTTCTTCAAATGTCCCCATGCTTGTGATGGGTGTGAACCATGACAGATATGACAACTCCATGAAGGCTATCAGCAATGTCTCCTGCACCACCAACTGCTTCGTCCCCCTGGCCAAGGTCATCCATGACAACTTTAACATCATGGAGGGACTCATGACCACAGTCCATGCCATCATTGCCACCCAGAACACCATCCCTGCTTCTACTGGCACTGCCAAGGCTGTGGGCAAGGTCATCCCTGAGATGAATGGGAAGCTCACTGGCATGGTCTTATGTGTCCCCACCCCCAATGTGTCAGCTGTGGATCTGATCTGCCACCTTGAGAAAGCTGCCAAATATGATGACATTATAAAGATAGTGAAGCAGGTGTCAGAGGAACCCTCAAGGGCATCCTGGGCTACACCGAGGACAAGGCTATCTCCTGCAACTTTAACAGTGACACCCACTGACCTTTGATGCCAGAGCTGGCATTGCCCTCAATGACCAGTTCGTCAAGTTCATTTCCTGGTATGACAATGAATTTGGCTACAGCAACAGGGTGGTGGACCTTGTGGTCCACATGGCCTCCAAGGGCTAAGAGTCTCCTGAACCATCAGCCCCAGAAACAGGAAGAGATACTCTCAGCTGCTGGGGAGTCCTTGCCCCAAATCAATCCCCTGACATACTGAGAATCTCATGTCTTCCACAGTTTCCATCCTATAACCCCTGAAGAAGAGGAGGGGCTCAGAGAGCACTACTGTGTCATGCACCATCAATAAATTTCACTGTACCCAGCCAAAAAAAATCCAAGTTTCATAATAGCATTGATGAAGACATAGGGAAATTGATCTTGTATACTGCTGAATCAAGAATAAATCATACAGGAGAAAGACGGCGGCCAAGTAGGTAGAAGCTGAGTCCACATACTTGGACTCAGCTTCTTGCTCTTGTCCCCAATTTGGATTTTCAGATGATTTAACAATTAACCTAAACAATAATTGAAATACTAGCATATAAAGTTTTGAAGTCAATGAGTACAGAAGATACTTTATACCATCTGGTAAGAAGATTTTATAAGTTGAAGGGGAAATACCCTGTACATGGTACCTGCAGCAGTGGAGGGACCAAAGAGAAATCACAACTTTGGAGCTCCGTCTCCTCTCAGAACAGGGGGCTAAAGTCCTGCACAGGGATCCCTAATTCTAATCAAGAGTGACTTGGGAGAATACACAGAGTAATGTGAGACCCAGGCTACACACACAGTGAGCAGCATATCCATAGTGTACCACCAATTTGGATAGTTCCAGATAGGGAACCTGGGTCTGTCAGAGGCACCTGCAGGCTGCAGCCAGCTGTGACCTCGAGGAACATTTTACTTTTGAGGGAGGTGGTGTGTGCATTAAACCAGAGTGACTCAGTATTGCAGTGCGGGTACTGCATAGAGATGTTTTGAAAAGGAGCTGAAACGTGGTTGGGCAAGGGCCCCACAAACAGTGGCTCTGCCAGTAAAGAGACAAGACTGCAAGTACAGTTAGGGAGAGAAACCTTGCAGAAGGAAAAAAGTGCTTCTCTTGCATCTGTTCTGAACCTCTCTCAGCTGCACCAAGCCACACTGGACCTACGGGTTCTTTCCCACTGAGACTACCTGGGCAAAGATCAGAGATTGACACAACATGAGGGAGGGCAGAAGAGAGAGCTTGCTGAGAAGACTGGGGAAGAAAATTGGATTCCCCAGTCTCAAGTCTGCGAGAGGTGCCCTACCACCCAGCAAAAGCTAACCAGCTGCTGCTGATATGACTGGAAAGGAACCTTGCAGAAGGGAAACATTGCTTTTTAGCCCATTCTGAACTTTTCTTGGCCCCACAAAGCCACACTAAATCTCCAGGTCCTATTGCACTGAAAAAAGCTGGGCAGAGAAATCAGAATTTGGCATAACAAGTGGTATTCAGGGTCCCACCAAGGCTAGGCTATCACAGAGAGCTGCTATCAGAGCCAAGTAGGAAAGAGCTGACCATTTTACACAAATTGGCCCCTCACATGAAGCATACAGCTAACACATCAGAAACTACACATTACTGGAAATAATCTGGGAAAGATGAAGACGTGGGTGCAGGGGTGGGAGAACACACCCACCAACTTCCTGAAGTCTGAACAGTACCTCCCAGGGGAGATCCAGCAGCCCCATCACCCCCGATCGCACCAGAAGCCCTCTCAGAAACAGATGGGAGAGCAGTGAGGTAAGACTAATGGCAGGACTGTAGATAAAAGCAGGTGGAGGTGGTACCCGCAGTGCGTTCAGACATTGGATGACCTACCCCTGGGCCTAGTGCTGATAAAAAGCCAGCAGTGCAGAGCAGTGAGGTCCACCCTGGATGCAGCCAAGTCTGAAGGACACAGTCACAGACTGTTCATCACTTCCACCCACAAACAGGCTGCCTAGAGCTAGATGGGGACAACATCTGACATTACCAGAGACATATCTAGAAGAAGAAGCCAGCAGAAAAACACTAAATTCTGCTTAGACGAATTCCATCTTGTTCTTTTGCATTACTTGCATTATTTTTCTTTCACATAGATTTTTAACATTTTTTCTTTCATTTTGTTTCTATTTCTTCACTATTTTTTATTTCAAATCTCATAGCTTACTCTTCCCTTTTCATACTACATTCTGCCTTCTTCCTTCCCCTTCTTATATTCATTTTAAATTTTAGTTTTTCTCTTTCTTCACCTTATTTCTATTCCTTACCTTTATTATTTCTCCTTGCTCTATCTACTCAAAATCATTTTTCTTTCCTTTAGTCATCTCATATTTTCTTTTTTGTATAACATTGTCATTCACTTTCGACTTTTATTAAAGTTTGCTCATTTTTCATTGATGTTGTTTATCTTCAATTTTGTTCATAATTTTTCACTGTTTTCAATTCAAATTTCATGTTTTATTTTACTTTTTAAAGATTTTATTTATTTTATTTTTTTAGAGAGGGAAAGGGAGAGAGAAGGAGAGGGAGAGAAACATTAATGTGTGGTTGCCTCTCACATGCCCCCTACTAGGGACCTGGCCAGCAACCCAGGCATGTGCCCTAGAATGGGAATTGAATCGGTGACCCTTTGATTCGCAGGCTGGCACTCAACCACTGAGCCACACCAGCCAGGGCCACATTTCATATTTTAATCTTCCCTTTTCTTACTCCATTTTGCCTTCTTCCTTCCCTTTCTTGCTTACATTTTAAATTTTATTTTCCCCTTTTTTCTCCTTGATTCTATTCCTACTCTTAATATTTCTTCTCCCTCTACCCTTTCAAAATGAGTGTTCTTTTCTTTAGTCATCTAATGCTATTTTCCCTTCTTATAATATATTTATTCTTTTTCCAACTTTATTAATCTTTGCTCACTTGTCATTGATATTGCTGTTGTTCGGTGGTAGTTTCTTGGTATGGGTTTTGTTATGTTCTGGTAGAACCTGTACAACAGCACACATGTGGTGGGGACTGACTCTCAGTCAGCCAACTAGACGGGAGAACACACCAATGAATGAGCCAATAACAATCAAAATCCAAACACAACAAGAGAGCCCACATACACTGAATAAAGGGCTTCCCTAGATCATCCAGCTCAGGAGATCAAGGAGGCTGCACTACTGAGTCCCACAGGTCTCCTACCACAGAAGGCCACCCCACAAAGTCAGGGAGTCAATGCAGATCACTATAATATGCAGAAACAAACAAAAAGAGTCACCTAAAAATGGGAAGACAAAGAAACAATCCCCAATCAAAAGGAAAGGAGGAATCCTTAGAAAAAGAGCTAAATGAATGTGAGGCAAGCAATTTTTCAGACATAGAGTTCAAAGTAATGGTTATAAGGATGATCAAGGAACTCAGTAAGAACTAAAAGGAACTTTATGGGAGCTACAAGGAACTTAGTAAGAACTACAGAAGCAGGGAAAAGTACATAGAAACTATAAATAAGAATCAGGAAGAAATAAAGAATACCATATTTGAAATAAAGAATATACTAGAAGGAATTAAAAGCAGACTAGATGAAACAGAGAACTGAATCAACAACTTGGAAGACAAGGTAGAAAAAAACACCCAGTTAGAGCAATAAAACAAACAAACAAACAAACAAACAAACAGAAAACCAACTCAAAAACAACAAGGGTAGTTTAAGGGTCATTTGGGATAAAAAGGTAACAATGTTCACATTATAGAGATACCCAGAAGGAAAAGAAAACGAGCGGGTATAGAAAAGTTGTTTGAAAAAGTAATGACAAAAAACTTTCCTACTTTGGTGACGGAAAAGGTCACACAAGTCCAGCAAACACAGAGGTTCCCAATCAAGATCAACCCAAAGAAGCCCATTCCAATATACATTACAATCGAAATGCCAAAATTTAAAGAAAAAAAGAATGTTAAAGGAAGAAAAAGAGAAAGAGGTAGTAATATACAAGGGAGCTCTCATAAGACTATTAGCTGATTTCTCAACAGAAACGCTACAAGACAGAAAGGACTGGAACAAAATATTCCAACTAATGAAAAGCAAGGACCTATAACCAAGACTACTTTACCCAGCAAGTCTCTCATTTAAAATGGAAGGTGAAATACAGCACTTCCCAGAAAAAAAAATCTGAAAGAGTACCTCTCCACCCAACCAACATTGCAAGAGATGCTAAAAGGACAAAGAAGAAGAAAGAAGAAGAAGAAAGAGGGAGAGGGGGGAAACATACGTATAAAGGGGAAAATGGCAATTGATAAGTACCTATCAAGAAGAGAGAAGACTCCAAAACCCTTTTTATGAGGTGAGTATTATCCTAATTCCAAAATCTCATAAAGACACTACAAAGAAAAAAATTTACAGGCCAATATCTCTGATGAACAGAATGCTAAAATACTCAACAAAATATTAGCAAACCAGATCTAGCAATACATTAAAAAGATCATACAGTATGATCAAGTGGGATGTATCCCAAGTATGCAAGGATGGTACAATATTCGCAAATCAATAAATGTAATACCCCACATAAACAAAATGAAGAACAAAAATCAAATGATCATATACATAGATGCACAAAAAGCATTTGATAAAATCAACACCATTTATGATAAAAACACTCAGGAAAGTGGGAGTAGAGGGAGCATACAGCATAACTCAACCTAATAAAAGCTATATACGAAAAACCTACTGTCAACATCATAATCAGTGAGCAAACACTAAAAGTGTTTCCCTTAAGATCAGGAAAAAGACACAAGTATGTCCACTTTTGGCACTCATTCAACATAGTACTGGAAGTTTTGGCCACAGCAATGAGACAAGAAAAAGAAAGAAAAGGCATCCAAATTAGAAAGGAAGAAGTAAAATTATCATTATTTACAAGTGATGTAATAGTGTACATAGAATACCCTAGTCTCCACAAAAAAAACGGCTCAACCTAATAAATGAATTCAGCAAAATAGCAAGATACAGAATTAACATCCAGAAACCGGAGGAAGATGGCAGTGAGATAGGTGGGAGCGGAGTCCACTTCCTTCTAATCACTGGTGAAACATCTAGCCAACCTTCTGAGAAACAAAGCAAACAGCCAACAGTATTCTAGCATATATGAAGATTGGAGACCAAAATTATAGGGGACATTGAATGACTGGACAGTAAGGAGAATGCTTTGGGACAATAAAGTCCCCAGGATGAGCGCAGGAACCAGGGCGGGCAGCAAACCAGGCCCAGTGCCCATGGAGCCTGCTGCAAGATTTTTGGGAGAGAGTGAGGCTGGGCTGTGTGAGAGGCCAGGAGCTTGTCTGGACTGGAGGACATAAATAGGAAGATTTTTTCAAAAAAAAGAAAAAAGAAAAAAAGGCAATCCACGACTGTTTGGGGAATTCTCCACAGCAGCTGTCCACCTCCTACACCCCTGCCCCCCGCAGTCGCAGTCCCAGAGTTGGTGCACGCCCAGTGATTGGCAGCCCAGGGTGGCCTGCCCAACACACTCCAGAAGAACGGGGAAAGTGTGCAACCAGTGGCTGCCAACCCAGCAGCGGCTCACCCAAGCCCAATCCAGGGGAATCACGGAATATGCATACCCAGTGATCCATGGCCCGGCGGCAGCTCGCCAACACCCAATCCAGGGGAATCGGGGCTGGAGGCTGGACAACAGTGAAGACTGTGTCTCAGGAAGGGAGAAAAGTAAAACCAGTACCTTCCCACCCTGACGCAGATAGGAAGACCAGAAGAACAGGCTGACTGGTTTAAAGCCAGCAGGCTTTTTTTTTAATTCCTTCTTCCTCCCTTTCCTGTATTATTCCTTGTTCCTTCCCTCTTTTATTTATTCATTTAATTTATTTAATATATATTTTTTAATTTAAAAACTTTTAATTCCTTCTTCCTTTCTTTCCCTCATTCTTTTTTATTCTTCCTTCCTTCCTGACCTTTTTTTTAATTCCTCCTCCCTTCCTTCCTTCCCCCCCTTTTTTTCTTTTCCCACAGATGAGACATTAAAACCTGGAGCTGTGAAAAGACCAGAGTTACACCCAAACAGGGGTCATCCCAAAAACCAGACAGTGAGACAAATTTCACTTTGCTACTCGAGAGAACTTCCAAAGTGGGAGTGGTGAACACACCAGTACACTAGCTGGAGGAGGAAATCCACCAACAAAGGAACCACCAACAGAAAACAACAGAAGAAGGTGAAGGAGGAAGTAGAACCCACACTAACCTCAATCCAGGACTGAACTGTATACAACCAACAGGTGGAGAAAATACCTACAACAAAAAACTGAACAAGAGTGAGAGAGAGGCTTCCAAACCTTGTTCATACAGAAAAATCAGCTTCAACACAACCTGTCCACACCCGCACAACAGAATACAAGGCGTGGTGCTGGAGGAAAGGACCCACCAAAGAAAGACCCAACAGCAATCAAAACCCAAAGAGATGCAGAGAGCCAACATAAATGAGAGTCCAAGACCAGCAAGCTCAGGAGATTAAGGAGACTGCACCACTGAATATCACAAAACTTCTACCATGGAAGTTCATACCAAAAACCCAGGGAGTCAGAACAGATCAATTTAAGAAACAGAGGATAACAAGAAGAGTTTCACAAACAATGGGAAGACAAAGAAATAATCCCCAAATGAAAGGAAAGGAGGAAGCCCCAGAAAGAATGATAAATGAAACAGAAGAAAGTCAACTATCAGATATTGAGCGCAAAGCACTGGTTATCAGGAAGCTCAATGAGCTCACAGAGAATTACCAGAAACTACAGGGAAACTACAATGAAGTAACTGCAAACTATATCAACATGAAAAAGGAAACAGAAACTATCAACAAGAGCCAAGAGAAAATGAAGAATACAATTTCTGAACTGAAGAACACAGTAGAAGAAATAAAAAACAGGCTAGATGAAGCAGAGGATTGGATCAGTGAGCTGGACGACAAGGTAGAAAAAAACACCCAAAAAGAGCAAGAACAGGAAAAGAGGCTCAGAAAGAATGAAGCAGAACAACATGAACCGTAAAAATATCCGTATAATAGGGATACCAGAAGGAGAAGAAGAAGAGGAAGGGATAGAAAACCTATTTGAAAAAGTAATGATGGAAAAATTCCCTAATCTGATGAGAGAAAAAAGTCATACAAATCCAGGAAACACAGAGAGTACCGAATCAAGAAGAACGCAAAGAGGCCGAATTCAAGACACATCATAATTAAAATAACAAAATTTCAAGACAAAGAGAGAATCTTAAAAGCAGCAAAGGGAGAAACAGGAAGTAACATACATGGGAGCCCCGATAATGTTAGCAGCTGAATTCTCAATGGAAATGCTCCAAGCCAGAAGAGAATGGCAAGAAATATTCCAAGTAATGAAAACCAGAGGCCTGCAACCAAGGCTATACAGTTCACAGAAAGGCTCTCAATCAAGATAGATGGCCAAATAAGGAGCTTCCCAGACAAAAGAAGTCTAAAAGAATACACCTCCACCAAACCAGCTCTGCAAGAGATGCTAAAGGGACTGCTTTAAGGAAAGGAAGGAAAAGAGAGAGAGAGAGAGAGAGGGAGAGAGAGAGAGACAGGTACAAAAAATGGCAATGAATAAGTACCTATCAATAATAACCTTAAACGTAAATGGATTAAATGCTCCAATCAAAAGACACAGAATAGCTCAATGGATACAAAAGCATGACCCACACATATGCTGCCTACAAGAGACCCATCTCAGGACAAAAGACCTACACAGACTGAAAGTGAAGGGCTGGAAACAAATTTTCCAAGCAAATGGACAGAGGAAAAAAAGCTGGGGTAGCAATACTCATATCAGACAAAATAGACTTCAAAAGAAAGGGTCATAAAGAGAGACCCGGAAGGACACTGCATAAAACTCAAGGGAAGAATCCACCAAGAAGACGTAAACATTGTAAATATATATGCAACCAACATAGGAGTACCCAAATACATAAAGAAAATCTTAGAGGACTTCAGGAAAGATATTGATAGCAACACATCATAGGAGGGGATTTTAAGACCCCACTGTCAAAAATGGGCAGATATTCCAAACAAAATGTACAAAGATATTGTGGAATTTAACAATGCTCAAGATCAAATGGACTTAACAGATATATATAGAGCCTTTCATTCCAAAGAAGCTAAATACACATTCTCTTTTTCTTTTCAAACATTTTGTAATTTATTTATTTAATTTAAATATTTTTTTTTATTTTTCAATTGCAGTTGACATACAATATTATAACAGTTTCAGGTGTATACCCTAGTGATTTGACATCATATAACTTACAAAGTGATCCCCCAAATTAGTCTAGTAGCCATCTGGCATGATACATAGTTACTAGACTATTATTGACTATATTCCCTATTCTGTACCTTACTGTTCTGTAACTATAAATTTGTATTTCTTTTTTTCTTTTTTTAAAATTTTTTTGTTTAATTAGTTATTTGCATCCTCTCCCTTCCCCCCTCCATTCCCCTCCCGCCCCACCTGCCCGCCCAGCCTCCCTCCTCCCCCTTAGTTCTGTCCATGTGTCCTCGACAGTGATTCCTGAAAACCCTTCTCCCCAATGTCCCCTCCCCTCTCCCCCCTGTCTATTGTTGGACTGTTCTTAATTTCAGTGTCTCTGGTTATGTTTTGCTTGCTTTCTGCTTTTGTTGGTTATGATCCGGTTAAAGGTGAGATCATATGGTATTTGTCCCTCACTGCCTGGCTTACTTCACTTAGGATAATGTTCTCCAGTTCCATCCATGCTGTTGCAAAGGGTATAAGCTCCTTCTTCCTTTCTGCTGCGTAGAATTCCATTGTGTAAATGTACCATAGTTTCTCGATCCATTCATTTGTAGATGGGCACATAGGTTGTTTCCAGCACTTAGCTATTGTGAATTGTGCTGCTATGAACATAGGAGTGCAAAGGTTCTTTTGATTGGTTTTTCAGTATTCTTAGTGTATAATCTCAGTAGTGGAATTGCTGGGTCGAAAGGCAGTTCCATTTTCATTTTTCTGAGGAAGTTCCATACTGTTTTCCACAGTGGCTGCACCAGTCTACATTCGCACCAACAGTGCAGTAGCATTCCTTTTTCTCCAAATCCCCTCCAACAGTTATCTGTTGCTTTGTTGATGATGGCCATTCTGACTGGTGTGAGGTGGTATCTAATTGTGGGTTTAAGTTGCATCTCTCTGATTGGTAATGATGTTGAGCATCTTTTCATATGATTCTGGGCCCTCTTTATATTTTTTTTCGAGAAGTGTCTGTTCATGTCTTTTGCCATTTTTTAATTGGGATTTTGGTCTTCCTGGAGTGGAGTCCTATGAGTTCTTTGTATATTTTGGAGATCAGACCCTTGTCTGAGGTATCATTGGCAAATATGTTTTCCCATACGGTTGGATCTCTTTTTATTTTAATACTATTTTCTTTAGCCCCACAGAAGCTCTTTATTTTAATAAGGTCCCATTTGTTTATTCTTTCCTTTATGTCCCTAGCGCTAGGAGACATATCATTGAAGATGTTGCTGCATGGAATGTCTGAGATTTTCCTACCGATGTTTTCCTCTAGAACTTTTATGGTATCACGACTTATATTTAAGTCTTTTATCCACCTTGAATTTATTTTTGTGTATGGTGTAAGTTAGTGCTCGAGTTTCATTTTTTTGCAGGTAGCCATCCAGGTTTCCCAACACCATTTGCTGAAGAGGCTATTTTTATTCCATTTTATGCTTCTGCGCTCTTTGTTGAAGATTAATTACCCATAGAGAATTCGGTTTATTTATGGGCTCTCTATTCTATTTTATTGGTCTATCTGTCTGTTTTTATGCCAGTACCAAGCTGTTTCGATTACAGTGGCCTTGTAATCTAGTTTGATATCAGGAATTGTGATCCCTCCTGCTTTGTTCTTCTTTCTCTAAATTGCAGCTGATATTCGGGGACATTTACGGTTCCATATAAATTTTTGAAGTGTTTGTTCTATATCCATGAAATATGTCATTGGAACTTTGACAGGGATTGCATTGAATCTATATATTGCTTTGGGGAGTATGGACATTTTGATGATGTTGATTCTTCCAATCCATGAGCATGGTATGTGTTTCCATTTGTTTGTGTCTTCCATGATTTCTCTCTTCAGTGTTGTGTAGTTTTCTGAGTACAGGTCTTTTACCTCCTTGGTTAGGTTTATTCCCAGGTATTTTATTTTTTTTGTTGCTATATCAAATGGGATTTTTTTCCTGATTTCTGTTTCTGCTGTTTCACTGTTGGCATACAAAAATGCCTTTGACTTCTGGATATTGTCTTTATATCCTGCTGTCTTGCCAAATTCAATAATTAGATCGCGTAGTTTTTTGGCGGAGTCTATAGGATTTTCTAAGTATACTATCATGTCGTCTGCAAACAACGACAGTTTTGTTTCCTCCTTTCCAATTTGGATGCCTTTTATTTCCTTTTCTTGTCTGATTGCTGTGGCCAAAACTTCCAGAACTATGTTGAATAGAAGTGGTGATAGTGGACAACCTTGTCTTGTTCCTGATCTTAG
>PVJI01031959.1:0-12654 GCA_004026765.1 Micronycteris hirsuta
GAGGATTGACTGTGGGAGTAGGGGAGGGGAAGAGGAGAGGTGAGCAATGGGGAAAAGGCAGGACAACTGTAACTGAACAACAATAAAAAAATATTTTTAAAAAATGAAATCCATCCAGCTGGTAGCCCACTACAGTGACTCTGAACTCATATGCCTGCTCAGGGTAGAGATTCTAACATTTCCTGTATATCTTTTACAGGTGCTGTGCAGAATTCTACAAATCAGAAGGTTAACTTCAGACAGAACCCATGTAACACTTTTCTATCTGAGACTACTCACCACATTATTTTCTACTTAATTTTTCCTGTTTTTTTTTCTATTTTTTAACCCTAATACTCTCTGATCACTGCCATAGGAAACCAGCCCCTGATGTGATCCTAGTGCAGACTAATTGCTCAGGTGAAATTGTCCCACAGGACCAGAAAACCCTTCTCTCTTTCCCTGTGTAAATTCTCCGTTGGCCTCTGTTTCCTCAGGCAGCGGACAGCTCCGCGTGGTGAACGGGGACAGTCGCTGTGCCGGCAGAGTGGAGATCCTTCACAAGGGCTCCTGGGGCACCATCTGTGATGACGGCTGGGACCTGAAGGATGCCCAGGTGGTGTGCAGACAGCTGGGCTGTGGGGAAGTCCTCAATGCCAAAGTCTCTGCTCGCTTTGGGGCAGGATCAGGCCAGATCTGGCTGGATGACGTGAACTGCACGGGAATGGAGTCCCACCTGTGGAAGTGCCCTTCCCAAAACTGGGGAAGTCACAACTGCCAGCACTGGGAGGACACAGGGGTCATCTGCTCAGGTCTGCTCTGTACATTGTCAATTTCCTTGGTAGGAGATGGGGGCATTCACAGATGGGAGTCTGAGCCCTGGGTTGGGAGTGGGGTTGTTGCTGAAAGAACCAGAGGAGAAGGAAGCTTCCTTCCACAGTCCCTGTGATGACATCTTAGCTGTGGAGAAACCTTCAAGGCCACTTACTTCTGGGCAGGATTAGGACAAATCTGGCTGGACAGTGTGAAGTGCACAGAAAAGGAGTCCCATGTGTGGAAGTGTCCTTCCTAGGGCTGGGGGCCATTATCCTGCAATTATGGGGAGAACGCAGGAGTCATTTGCTCAGATATGGTCAGTGCATTGTCCACCAGGTGAGAGAATTGGCAAGTCCCAAGGAAGCTGGTATCTGATCACTGGGGCAATAGAAGATGGATGGGCTAAAGAATCTGAGACATCTACCCATCATCCCCAAGTGCACAAAACACTTGTGAATGATAGGATTCCTCTACTTTCTTCTTATTGTCTCACTTGCTATTCTTTCCTCCTTTGGTGACAAATAGTCAGTTCTAGTATTATCTCAATTAAATTCAATCTTCCTGATTTTTTTAAAATTTTACTTTTGTAAGAATGATTTTGTAAGTGATTTTGCAAATCACTACACACATTCCCTTTGTATGGTGAGCCAGCCTATTAGAGGGAGGGTCAAGAATGAGGATAGACAGGGGAGAGGGGGGTGGGGACAATGGGGAGAAGAGTTTTCAGGAATCACTGTAGAGGACACATGGACAGAACTAAGGGGGAGGAGGGAGGTCGGGAGGGTGGGACGGGAGGGGAAGGGAGGGGGGAGGGAAGAGGCTGCAAATAACTGTAATTAAACAAAAAAATTAATTAAAAAAATATTCATAAAAAAAAAAAGAATGAGGATATACTTTCCTGGGTTGAATTGTTTCTGTGTATATAATGTAAGACTGTTTTGCACTAGATTAGTAAGAATAGAGGAACAGAGGATGTCATTAAACCAATCAGAGAGGAATTAATGGATTTGAGCCAAATTGCAATTCTCTTTTGCAAATTCAAGCCTAAATGTTTGTAGTCTTTGGCCAATAGAACCAGAAATCTCTGGATGAAATGCTTTGAGACATAGGTTCTCCATGATTGTTTCATGAAAAGATTCTTCATTTTCCTTTTCAAAACATCTGTATAAACTCAAAGTTTGGAAAGGCACTTGCACTGGCAAGTCATTAGCAAAGGTAATAAAGTGTTAATTTGTGTCTTTTATGTAAGAATTACATAGTTTTTACTTGACAGCTCAGTGCATTTGAGGGGGCGGATTTTTATAAGAATGAGACTAAGGGGACAAACAATTTTTGAAGAAGGAGGAAAGGGTTCACAGTAGCTGTGGGTGGTGAGAATGACAATGAGATCTTCCAAAGGACACATATGGGGTTCTCTGAGGAGCACAAAGAGTCCAGGGGTGCTGTAGAGAAGGCTCTAATCACCTTCAGTGCATTCTGTGTGGCTGGTTGTAGGAATTGAGAAGAATGAGCTGTAAGGTTGACTGGGGGATAAGATAGGGCAAAGGTCAGAGTGATAGAAACAGGATCCCAGTGATGAAATTTTAAGTGACTTGCCTAAGGACATAAGATATCCATATAGCAGGACACCAGACAAGGATAGATCTGACCATAATTTTCATTTATCTTTGGGTGAGGTTGATTATACAAATATTCCTCTGAAGAGGCAGCTTAATTTTCTTTGTGCTATCCAGGTCTCTCGTACACTTAGCAGAGGTCTCAACCCTAGGTATTCATGTTTATCCTCCACTAGGAATAAAGCCCGGCAAAGATAAGAATATTCTTTTATTGTGCTTTACGTATCAAAGTTCCTGAAACATGGCAAACTCTGCAAAGATGTTTGTATTTTGAATAAAACAACATGAAATGGATTCTCAATATTGTTTTCAAATACCTTTTTCCTATCTAAATGTCAGAGCTGTGCAGAGTTTAGAGATGCTTCATTTGAAGCCTCCCTTCTCTCTCATTTTTCATCATTTGACAATCAGAGACTCCATTTTTGCCTATTTCTGGGCCTCCAACTGTCCCACTCTCCGTGCCTTTTGCTACATCCTGATGGAAATTTCATGCTGACCACCTCTGACTTTATAGGGGAATGCACAGCCCAAGGACACAGGGCAAGTTTGGCCTTAAAGAAAACGCTTGGATCTTTGTGGGTCTCTGAGTGGCCAAATACCACAATCAATGGAGATGTTTCCCACATCTCAGACAACAAAGCACTCTGTTTCATCAGAATACTAGGATCCTGGGCTGATGGATGAGGAGCTGGAAGGGTACAGGCATAGATGAGGCTGACCATCAAAAGACTTCAGAGTTGTTGGTGTGGATGCAGATGAGTCACAGCTTCAGGCAGGACAGAGAAGACAGGGCTGGCCAGAAATGAAGTAATAAAAACAGGACGTGTTCCCAACAGTGTTCCCTGACTCTGTAATCTTGAGAAGTCCCTCTTATGATAAAGCCTCCCAGACTCTGTCCCCTCTGGCTTAAAATAAGAACGTAGTGCTTGAGGATCCCCAGGATTATTTATAGCTCTTAAATTTTGTTGATCTTTAATCTTAGCCCTGAAAGAGTCTGTATTTTGCTTGGTGTGGGCCTGCATGTCCTCCTCCTTTAATCAAAGTAGAAGTATGTCCATACCTCTTCTTATTTATGACTCAACCATAAGCATAGTTCACTACAGTGCAAGACACAGATTTCAGATTTTAGGGGTTTTTTGTTAGTTTCAACTTTTGTTATGTTGGTACTTTGGGATTTTCATAGTATTAGGTTAAGCATATTAATTCTAAATTCAGTATTTCTTGATAAAACTACTTGTCCTCTGCCATTTCTTCTGCTTAGGCAGATTTTTGGAAATGTGTCCAGACATTTTTAAGGTCAGTTCAGGATGACTGATTTTCAATAAAAGAGTAAAGAGCTGGACAGGAGCTCTCAATGTAAGTCTAGCACCTACCCTGAAAATTTCACTCTATCTTCTCAGGTGAGCCAGTCAGAAGGTCATTGAGAATGTCCGCGTCAGTCAGATTCTTCCTTCACCCTCATTTGTACAGAAACTTCATTTATCTTCCCATAAACATATAAATAAAACAAAACAAGTGGGGATTATCTGTGGTGAGCCCCAAGGTTATTTTACTTCAGATGATAACATCTATGGAAGTACTGAATTATTAAAACTTCACTACTCACTAGCAATACCAGTCTTGCACAGATATTAAATTCTCCTTCCCAATCATACACCAATGAGAAGATTTGTCACATTACAGAAGTAAACAACTTTAATCAGTATGAAAATCTGGGGTCATGTTAGGTGACATGCTGAAGAAATATACGGTAGTATGGGAGCCCCCAAATGAGTCTTTGTTAGTCAACTCTTTTTCAAAGGATATATATAATATAGTTACATTATATTATATTGTATTGTATTATATTATATTATATTATATTTATTATATTATATTAATGTCTTTCTCAATGCCTTATGGTGGTAGATGGGAGAAGCACAGGATGATAAAATGTGTTAAAAATTTGGTCCACAACTATTTTTCCCAAATATTTTTATCTTCTGACTATACTAAAGTTTTTGCAATTTGGAAGTCTCTAAATTATAGCTTGTTTGCTCTCTGCTTCCATCCTCTCCCTCTCCTTTTCCACAGTGTGCTGGCTTCTTATCTCAAGGATCCAAGTAGGAAGAGGCATATACAATTAGCATATAGATAGGATTAACATACCTCAATGACTCTTGCTCCTTAACATTTGCTAAGATTCCCCTGTCTGGAAAGAAAAACCCAGTATGAAGTGATCAACAGACTTAGCTGTCCTACACATTCCCCCTGAGAACTCATGCTCTCCCAGGTTCATTGGCAAATCCTAGGGTTCAAGAAAGATGCCTAGGACCAGTCACTCCTTTTCCTATGACTCTCGAAACTTTCTTAAGATCCAAACTCATTTTTGGACAACTTCTTTCACACCAGGTCACCTAATAAATTCTCAGAATTTTTGCCATGAAAAATTATAGAGAAAATAAAATATAAAATCATAAAAGTGGACTGGTTATATCTATATTTCCTCCCTTGAGCTATAAATCTGTCTACAATTTGGCATGCATTTATGCCAACCCTCATAATTTTCCCTATCCTCAGTCATTTCAAGATTGGCTTTTGGTCTTGGCTGATGTGGCTCAGTGGATTGGGCACTGACCTGCAAACCAAAGGGTCGTTGGTTTGATTCCCAGTCAGGGCACATGCCTGGGTTGCGGGTCAGGTCCCCCGCTAAAGGCAATCACACACTGATGTTTCTCTCCCTCTCTTTCTCCCTCCTTTCCCCTCTGTCTAAAAATAAAATAAATAAAATCTTTTTTAAAAGACTGGTTTTTGAGATAAAGCTGCTCAGAATTCTAGCCCCAGAGATCTCAGGATATCCTTCTAATCTTGTCTGCCTAATAGGCCTCAAACTGCTGGAATTCCATGGACTTTTTTTTACTGAGGGTTAATTCAGTTATTCATACCTGTACACCCAAGTTTGAAAGCCCACTACAGTGCAATTTCCTTGGGCCCAGTAATTGCTAGTCCACTAGGTAAGGAAGTCACATTTCTAATCAACTTCAAAGTATACATTTCTCTTCAGAAACTTGTTTATGCAAATGTAATCCTAACAATAATTGTCACAATCCCTTTCCATGCCCCACCACCAGAAAAGTAAAACTGTCACACCATTGCCTATGACATGTTTCCAGTTGCCAGCCAGGATCATGAACATTTCACTGACCGGTTTGTGTTTCTCTCAGGATTTGTGCGTCTGGCCGGAGGGGGTGGACCCTGCTCAGGGCGAGTAGAAGTGCATTCTGGAAATAAATGGACTCCAGTGTCTGACAGGAACTTTACGTGGCCCACTGCCCAGGTCATCTGTGCAGAGCTGGAGTGTGGCAAAGCTGTGTCTGTCCTGGTGGATGTGCCTTTCACAGAGTCAGGCAGACAGGCGTGGGCTGAAAAGTTCCAGTGTGAGGGGCAGGAGCCTACCCTCCAGTTCTGCCCCAGAGTGCCCTGTCCAGGAGGTGCTTGCCTGCACAGTGGGGCTGTTCAAGTTGTCTGTTCAGGTGAGATTCATACAAGACTTTAACCTCCCTGCATACTCTGTTGGGGTAAGAAAAACATGAAGTTTTGATAAAATCCTGTTTTCTTCTACCAGTCTACACAGAAGTGCGGCTCATGAAAAATGGCACCTCTCAGTGTGAAGGACAAGTGGAGATGAATATTTCTGGAGAATGGAGAGTGCTCTGTGCCTCTCACTGGAGCACGGCCAATGCCAATGTTGTCTGTCGTCAGCTCAGCTGTGGAGTTGCCATCTCTACCCCAAAAGGAGCCTACTTTGTGGAAGGAAGTGATCAAATCTGGAAAGCCCAATTTCACTGCTCAGGGGCTGAGTCCTTCCTGTGGAATTGCCCTATGACTGCCCTGGGCATTCCCGACTGTACCCATGGGAACACAGCCTCTGTGACCTGCTCAGGTAAGAGAAAGGGAAGGACTGCCTGGTCCTGAGGATGTTTCTTGAGTGAAATGTCCCTAAGAGAAGAAACTGTGGAAAAACTGCCTTCAAAAGTAACGCATTTCAGAGAAATAAGAAATGTGGTTCTTCTAATGGTTCATTCATTATTTTGGTCAAGGTAAGAAGTGTTAAGAGGTAATATTTTTCACATAAACATTTAAGTATGATCATAGAGAATATATAAGTAATAAGTGTATCTCTCAGTCACTGCACCACCCCAGGCTAATAAAGAGACAATTAGAAGCACACAGGAAGTCACCTTCCTCTCCCACCAATCGCTTTGCCCTCCCTCCTCTCCAAAAAGGGCCATATTCTAACTCACAATATTTTTGTCATTTTTTGAACTTTATATAAAATCATGAAATGTTTTTTGTGTGTCTAACTTCTTTGACTTCACATTACATTTGGAATTCATTCATATTATTGCTTAAGCAACAGTTTATTCATTTTTATTGCTATGAAGTATTCCATTGAATGATCACATGACCATGTACTGATCAATGCAACTGATGGTAGATTTGAGTTGTTTCCAATTCTTGACTATTACAAATATAATGTTATAAATTACCATGACAATGATTTTTGGTGCAGATATGTGCATTTATTTTGCATGTTTGATCCTTGGACTTTTTTTTAGTCTCTTAATGGTATGGTGTTTTTTGTTGAGCCAAGTTCTTTTGATGAGTATAACTTATCAATTTTTTCCTATACATTTAGGCTTTTTCCTTTTTATATCCTTTTTAAGAGAACTTTGCCTACCTGGAGATCACAAAATATTCTTCAAGAGTATCTTATAGAAGCTTAATAATTTTTCTTTTGCATATAATTGTACAATCCCTCTGGGGGGTTAATATCTGTGTATAGTGTGAGATAGGGTCAAGTTTCATATTTTTTGATGGATATCCAATTGACTCAGAATCTTGCCTGAAAAGACTCTTTTCCCTACTGCAGTGGTACCTTTATCATAGAGTGCATGTCTGTCTGAGTCTTTTGCTAGTTTCTTTTCTGCTCCACTGTATCATTTGTCTATCCTTGCACCACTACCACACTGTCTTAGTTATTGTAACTCTACAGCAAGTCTACCAAACTTTAAAGAAGTTACTTTATAACAACTCCTCTACCTTTGTGGCTTTTCTTGTGTACTGTATTAGTCATTCTCAGTCTTTTGCACACCCATACCCTATGAATTTTAGAATCAGCTTGTCATTTTTCACCCCCCCAAAAAAGTATGATGGCATTTTGATTAAGATTATATTTATTCAACACATGAATTTGAAGATAATTAACCTTGAAAATATTGTGTCTCCAAACTTATTTACATAGTATATATCTCCATTCATTTAGGTCTCTATTTTCTCTCAGAGGTTTTACACATCTTCCACTAGGTTTTCTCATAGGCATTTTATATTTCTGATGGGTTTTTTTATTACTTTATTGTTTTTCAATTACAGTTGTCTGTATCCTCTCCCCTCCCCTCCCCCCACTCCCTCCTATCCCACCTCCTTCCCCTGCCTCCCTCCTCCCCCTTGTTTCCGTCCATGTGTCCTCTATAGTGGTTCCTGAAAACCCTTCTCCCGATTGTCCCCTCCCTCCTCCCCCCTGGCTATTAGATTGTTCTTAATTTCAGTGTCTCTGGTTATGTTTTTCTTGCTTTTTTCTGTTGTTGATTATGTTCCATTTAAAGGTGAGATCATATGGTATTTGTCCCTCACCGCCTGGCTTACTTCACTGAGCATAATGCTCTCCAGTTCCATCCATGCTATTTCCAATGTTCTCAGTATTTATTTTTTAAAATATATTTTATTGATTATGCTATTACAGTTGTCCCATTTTTTCTCCCCTTTATTCCCCTCCGCCCTGTATCCCCACTCCCTCCATCATCCCTCCACCTTAGTTCAGGTCCATGGGACATACATACAAGTTCTTTGGCTTTTCCATTTCCCATACTATTGTTAGCCTCCCCCTGTCTATTTTGTACCTGCCATTTATGCTTCTTATTCCCTGTACCTTTTCTCCCATTCTCCCCTCTCCTCACTGACAACCCTCCATGTGATCTCTATTTCTGTGAATCTATTACTGTTCTAGTTGTTTCCTTAGTTCATTTTTTATTTTGTTTTTTTAGATTCAGTTGTTCATAGTTGTGAATTTGTTGTCATTTTACTGTGTGTGTTTTTTATCTTCTTCTTTTTCTTAGATAAGTCCCTTTAACATTTCGTGTAATAAGGGCTCGGTGATGATGAACTCCTTTAACTCAACCTTATCTGGGAAGCACTTTATCTGCCCGTCCATTCTAAATGATAGCTTTGCTGGATAGAGTAATTGTGGATGTAGGTCCTTGCCTTTTATGACTTTGAATACTTCTTTCCAGCCCCTTCTTGCCTGCAAGGTTTCTTTTGAGAAATCAGCTGATAGTCTTATGGGCACTCCTTTGTAGGTAACTGTCTCCTTTTCTCTTGCTGCTTTTAAGATTCTCTCCTTATCTTTAATCTTGAGGAATGTAATTATGATGTGCCTTGGTGTGTGCTTCCTTGGGTCCAACTTCTTTGGGACTCTCTGAGCTTCCTGGACTTCCTGGAAGTCTATTTCCTTTGTCAGATTAGGGAAGTTCTTCATTATGTTTCCAAATAAGTTTTCAATTTCTTGGTCTTCCTCTTCTCCTTCTGGCACCCCAATGATTTGGATGTTGGAATGTTTAAAGTTGTTCTGGAGGTTCCTAAGCCTCTCCTCATTTTTTTGAATTCTTGTTTCTTCATTCTGTTCTGATTGATTGTTTATTTCTTCCTTCTGCTCCAAATTGTTGATTTGAGTTCCAGTTTCCTTCTCTTCATTGTTGGTTCCCTGTACATTTTCCTTTATTTCATTTTTCATAGCCTTCACTTTTTCCTCTATTTTGCAACCATACTCGACCATTTCTGTGAGCATCCTGATTACCAGTGTTTTGAACTCTGCATCTGATAGGTTTGCTACCTCTTCATTCCTTAGTTGTATTTTTTCTGGAGCTTTGATCTGTTCCTTCATTTCGGTCATACTTTTTTTATCTCAGCATGCCTGTTATGTAATAAGGGGCAGAGCCTTAGGTATTCACCAGGGCTGGGTAACCCATGTAGCTGTGTTGTGGCACTGTATGGGGTGGGGGGGCAGGGTCTGAAAGGAAACAATGCCTTGCTTAGCTCTTGTTCAACTTTCAGTCACTTCCTCCACTACCCACAAGCAAATTGGGCCTTTCTGGTGCTGATTCATGAGTGGGTGGGTTTGTGTATGTCTAGGACCCTGTGGGTCTCTCCAATGAACTCTCCTGTGAGGCTGAGAGTTTCTCCTGCTGCCTCAACCCTCACAGGTCATTTCAGTTAGAGGTTTTGAGGCTTTATTTCCCCACACTGGAACCCTGTGTTGCAGGGTCTGTCTTCTTCCCCAATTGTTTCTCCTGGTTTATCCACATGCAAATGTGGAACCAGCCACTCCACCAGCTGCTGCTTTACTGGCCCAGGTCCTTGAACTACTGCCTTTTCTCAAGTCCTCTCCACCCAGCCTGCTGGTCTTCACCCCTCCTACCAGTCTGGATGAATGTTTCTTCTTTAACTCCTTGGTTCTCAGACTTCCATACAATTTGATTTTCCAGAAGTTCTGCTTATTTTTTGTTTTTAAATGTGTTATTGTCCTTCTTTTGGATGTGCGAGAAGGCAAAGTGTATCTACCTATGCCTCCATCTTGTCCAGAAGTCACCTGCTGTTCTGAGTATTTCTTTTAGTGAAAGTGTCTTAGGAAGGGGTTCTCTCTGAATTGTTTTCACCTTTTATATTTTTATATTTTTATTTCTGTGACTGACAGAAAAGTCGCAATTCTAAGAATTCCCAGATAACTTACCCACATTCCACCAATGTTAGTATCTTGCTATAATTTCTCTGTACCTCTCTTTCACTTCCTCTCTCTCTCCTGTCCTATTCCTCCCCAAATATGTAAAATCATTCTAAATTAGTAAGTAAAATTGGTAGGTTGCAGACATGGTATCCCTTTACCCTTAAAATATGTCAAAGAATTATCTTACGTAACCACAGTACAATGATCAAATCTGAGAAATTAACATTGTTCTAATACTATTATCAAGTCCATAAGATTTATTCAGATTTTGCTGACTGATCCAAGGATGCTGTTCACAGTTAAAAGAAGATTTGAGTAGCCCTGGCTGGTGTAGCTCAGTGGATTGAGTGCAGGCTGGGAACCAGAGGGTCCTGGTTTGATTCCCAGTCAGGGCACATGCTGGGTTGCAGGCCAGGTCCCCAGTGAGGGCCATGTGAGAGGCAACCATACATTGCTGTTTCTCTCCTCTCTTTCTCCCTCCCTTCCCCTCTCTCTAAAAATAAATAAATAAAATCTTTTAAAAAATAAATAAATAAATAAAGTCCTGTTATAGGTACTTTAAAAAAAAAAGAAGATTTGAGTAATGTGCTGCATTCAGTTCTTATGTCCATTTAGTCTCCTTTAGTATGGAGAACTTTCTGAATTTTTATATTTCATGGCACTGATCTTCTTAAAGAGTACAGGCCAAATGTTATGTAGAATATGCCTCAATTACAGCTGGAACAATATACAGGAGAATTAAATAAAGTAGAAGCACAGTAAATTGATATTGGAGTTCATCTCTCATAAACTGACTTTGACTTTTTTTCCTAAGTAAAAAATTGAAAAGACAACATCTGCCAAATCCATCACAAAATACCAATCTTCCCTAACTTGCTGTACAGCTTGAGCTGTTTATATACTGATACAGCTGATGCTATAGTAATATTAAGATTTCTGTACTCCACAGTTATTCTGCAGGATCCATCAGTTTTTCTCATAGATCATATTAGACAAATCCTTAAATAAGGCCTAAATTCTTTTATTTTTTTTTTCAGTTATAGTTCTCCTGCATTTTTCCCAGTTTCTAACCTCTACCCAGTCCCACCCCCACTCCCACAGTCTATCCCCCGCCATTGCCTCTGCCCATAAGTCCTCTATTCCTGTTCCTTTGCTTGCCCTTTCTCCTTCTTTCCCCTGTTTCCCCCTTGCCATCTCCTCTGATCACTGTCAGTGTGTTTTCTCCATGTCTCTGGTTCTATTTTGCTCATTTGTTTGTTTTGTTGATTACATTCCACATATACAGCACTAAAGGGAATTCACGCTTCACACCTTGGGAAATGTAGCCCTAATGTTTCACACCTAAGAGAGAAAAGTTCCAGTGGAACATGGGACGGCAAGCAGGCCCCACATGTGTGACAGCGGGATTTCCTGTGGAGAATCAGGATAGTCTATTTCTTAGATTTAAAACTTGCTCATGCTAAAACCTCTCTCTCCCTGAATCAAAAGAACTTATGCTAATGCATGCCTAGCTTCCTTAGACCACTATTGTTATTCTTTTTGAGTTCTGCCAGAAAGCCTGTTGTCTTTCCATTTGCATATCTATCCTTTCAATGCTGTCCTGGGTGTCTACCACCTAATGTAAATCTACAATCTATGCATACTTAATGAAGACCATTCTGATGTAATGTGCCCAAGAAATGACAATAAAAGCCGGTCCAGGCATAGCTCGGGCCTCTCTCTCAGCATGATTGGAGAGGGGTCGCATGGTTCCAGAATTTCTAGTCCAGTGTACTCCATGTGAATTTATTTACACACCTGCCATGGCATATGAATTCTGCGGACCAGAATTCGTGACACATCACATCATATAGTATTGGTCTCTCACCACCTCCCTTATTTCACTTAACATAATGCTCTCCAGTTTCTTGCATGCTGTCACAAAGGGTAGGAAATCTGTCTTTGCTTCTACTGTGTGCTATTCCATTGTGTAATGTACCACAGTTTTTTGATCCACTCATTTACTAATGGGCACTTAGGCTGTTTTCAGCACTTGGCAATTGTAAATTGTGCTGCTATGAACATTGGGGTACAGAAGTTCTTTTGAATTGGTGATTCAGGATTCTTAGAGTAAAGTCCAAGCAGTGGGATGGCTGAATCAAAAGCTACTTCCACCTTTAGGGTATTTTTTTTTTTTTGAGGAAATTCCACACTGTTTTCCACAGTGGCTTCACCAGTCTGCATACCCACCAAGAGTGCACTAGGGTTCCCTTTTCCACAGCTTTGCCAGAATTTGTTGTTTGTTGATTTATTAATGATGGCCATTCTGACTGACGTGAGGTGATATCTCATTGTGGTTTTAATTTGCATCTCTCTAATGGCTAGTGATGTTGAGTATGTTTTCACATGTCTATGGGACCTCTGTATGTCCTCCTTGGAGAAGTG
>PVJI01031960.1:0-12657 GCA_004026765.1 Micronycteris hirsuta
GAGGAACTGTGGACACATAGAGCCGAATCCCAGGCTGCGTCTTATCCCCACTGAAAATTAGACTGCTCAGTCCTTTCAAACCATAACTCATAGCAGTTCAGCCCTGGGGCAGAAGAATACAAAAATCTTTCCTCGCAGAATTTTAATTCAGGTGCATAGCACAGTGGTCTTGGAAACGAGACAAAAATCAGACTAATAAAGCTGACCGTGCCTTGGCTGGCGTACGAAGCCTTATAAATTTCAGTCCTTCCGATCGGCTTTAACTAGCTGAGAAAAATATAACCTGCCCAAGACGGTTTCCGGTGTTCAATGGTAATTGAGACCGAGCGGGTTTTAGTAATCACAGCCTCGCAGTTTCTAGGAGATTCCGTCCCCTCCAGACCGGCCGTCTCGGGTCCGCGTTTGTAACGCTCTTCATTATATCCACGCAGCTGCCGTCACTCGCGGCCTTCCCGTACATTCTGGGGACCAGCTTGCTGCGGGACACGGATAATGACACAGTTAGGAGTGACTGGTATTATAATCGTCTCACCTAACCCCCATTTAGCGTGAAAAGGAGACTTAATAAAAGCGGAAGTGAAAGGCATTTTCTGGGCTTAATAAGGAGCCTCGTCTGGTGTCACCTGCTACTCTCCTCTGCGCCTCGTCTCCGGGTCCCCCTTTGAGATACGTGACAGGAGAAAGCCACGCGCCTCTCTTCATCTTGAAGCACTTTGAGAACCTATTGCGGTAATCTACCCAAATCGATCAATAAGTTCCGCTAACAGGGCTGACTTCCAAAGCACACACGGGTATTTACAGAGGCAGGCGTGTTTGTTCACTAGCAAGCACAGGCCGTCCTTCGGCCAAGAAACGAGAGCATCCGCCGCCTAATAATTTAACGTTCTGTTTGCCCAAGGTAATTATGAAGCTCTCCTTCCCTCTCCGGCTCGGACGAGCTCAGGACTTAAAGGGGATTAAGAGGAAACGGATGAGATGGTATGTGTGGCTGAGCCCTGCCAGGTGTCACGGTGCACAAACAGTGAGCAGAGAGTGCTGGGCCCACGGAGTCCACGCTGAGGAGGGACAGGCTCGGACGCGGGAGGCTGGGTCGGCCCGAGAAAAGGGCCCTAAAAATCGTGCTGACCATTTACAGGGGAGAGAGTCTGACAGCGGTGAGAACTTCTTTGAAGGCCTCGCTGCCTGGAGCTAGACGCCATAGACTTCCTCCTGATGTCCCGCGCCGGGAGGTGCGTCTGTTCTGTGGGTGGATCTCAATGGACGGCCGAGAGGCTCACTTCCAGACGAGGCTGTGCCGCCGGTGGGCTCCGTGACCTTCGGCAGGGCGCAGGGTCCCCTCGGGGCTCCTCTGTGGAACGGGCCGGGCAGACTGGGTCTGGCCGCCGTGTGCTTCAAGGGGCTGGCGGGTTGAGTGCCCCAGGGCTTCCCTAGTTCTTGCCCAATTACGATGCAAGAGCGATCGTCCATGCCCAGGGGTGACGTGTCTCTGAGAGGTTTAGCACCTTTTAATTTTACCTCAGTAGATGTTTTTAAGTTAAAAAGTAATGCACGCTCATGCTGGCAATTCACGCAATACAGAGACGTGGGGAGAAAAGGGTGCCAGTTAAAGTCCCTCCCAAATCTTCCTCTAAAAGCAACGGTCGCACCGGGATTAGTGGTATTGGCAGCTTGGTTTAGGCTGTTCTGTTGTCGTCACCATACTTTTCGTATATTCTTATGTATAGGTTGTCCTTCAAATCCTTTAAAAAAATCCTTAGCCAAGAATATGTTTATTGATTTGAGAGAGAAACATTGATTGGTTGCCTCCCATACACGCCCAGAGCGGGGATCAAATCCCTAACCATTCGATGCCTAGGGTGTTGCTCCAACCAGCCAAGCCGCCCAGCCAGGGCAAAGATCCTTTTTTCGATTGAATAGCATCACTTTCCTGTCAGTGATTTATCACGGACGTCCTCCCAGGTTAAGGGCAGACAGGTGGTGGTTCACAGGTGGGCACTCGTGACGGCGCCCGAGTGCATTTGCTCTCTAGCCCGTGGAAGAGACGGGCTGCCTACCCTTTGCGGTGTGTGCAGCTCTGGCTCCTCGTTGGTAAAACGTTGGGTCATGCTGCCCTGGGCGGATGCTCATCACCGACTGGCTGGGACAGTGGAAAAGTCCCGAGGAGCTGGGCTTCAGTCACTGTTGGATCCAGGAGTCTGTCTCCCTGTGGGTCTCGGTTCAGCTCTTTGCTCTGTAAGCTTAATTCTCAGGCTGCTTTTCCTCTTTTACTAAAAAAAAAAGGCCTTCGAAAGTTTTGCTCGTAAATCTCCCAGTGCTAAGAGAGCTTTTCTTTTACAGAGGTGCCCTGGGCAGGACTTCCATTGGCCTGGTGGCCCGTCTGTAGCCGGTCACTTGGGCCAGGGCCAGAATTCTGTTGACCAAGCACAGCCACGGGCTCTGCTCTGGACCTGGCATGGAAGGCCCGCCTCCCCCAGACACAGGGACTGGACACGAAGGGACTGTGGTTACCCACGGATAATCCGGGTGCGGTTATTGGAAAAAGTGGATGAATACTGGGCACCAATTACGAACCTGCGAGGGGGCACACGGGGCAGGTGGCCAAAGGCCAGGCCTCTGGCTGCACAGCCATTGATCCGTTAACGAGGGGGTGCGGACTGCGTATTAGTCAGTGATCCCTATTCTGTGTTATCACTGGGGATTAATGTTCTAATTCACATAATACCTTAAAAAGAAAGGGTTAGTGACAAGCTAGACACAGGCCACTCATGGTAAAGAATCAGACAACTGAGTTCTAAATGCTGACTAGTAAGCGTGGATGCGTGTCATGCAGTTCAGACCTGGGGGGCACGTGGCTCAGACCTTGGGGGCATGCAACTCAGACCTGGGGGGCATGCAGCTCAGACCTGGGGGGGCACGCAGCTCAGACCTGGGGGGGCACGCAGTGTCTGCCCCACATTCACTGGTGCAAACGCCTCAGTCACTTGCCACCAAAGCTAGTTAATGGGGTTCTAACTTTCCATGTGTTGGTGCTCTGTTCACTAATCCTCACCCAAATACACCTCTCTGACTCACATGCCCTCAGGCTGAGGGACAGAGCACACGCGCACACACACACACACACACACACACACAAGCCCATCTGGCCTCCCAATGCCCCTCCTTACAGGAGAGGAGATGGAAGAACAGGTGGGCTAAACGCCTTGTCAAGGACACGCAGCTGGTATGGAAGGGCTGGTGTGGGGCTCAAACCGGGCAGCCCACGCCGGGCTCTTTAACTTGCACGCTGGGACTGCCGCAGGGGTTATGGGGATGGTCGGAAGGTGTGTGCGAGTGTCTCCTCCTCCCTGGGAAGACGCACGCTCGCTGCTCGCGGCTGGCAGCTTCGCCTCGCAGTCACTGCTGCCGGCTCTCCCTCCTCTGCTCACGGTGGCGCGAAAAGCATCGAGGGTCTACGCGTGTCTGTTCCTCGGTCCCGTTCCTTGGAAACCATTTTTAAGCAGAGCTCTCTCTCCTTGTCCAAGCTTAGTGATCTGTTCACTTCTTTCTTGGCCCAACCCTTTAATCGTTGTCCGGTGCACCCCCAGCTCTCCCCCCCCCCCGTGCCCCTAGAACCCTGGGGGGCCGGGATGGAGCGAACACTCCGTAGGGTCTGTGGTGTGATTCTTCACGATTCCAGGCTGCAGTCCTCCCCTGCCTCTGTCTTCTGTATCTGTGGCGTTGTGTTCCCAGCAGCAATGAGATGGCGCCAGGGCCGCGGTGCGGGCAGAGAAGGTGCCCGGTCCTCAAACCCGCACACACACCAAATGCAGACCGCGCCCAGGTCCTACCTTGTTAAAGCGTTATCAGGAGACACAGCACAAAACTAGGGTTCCAAAGTTGCAACTGGGATGTTCGTGAATTCAGAGTCTCTCTCAGGGTTTTCGAGGTTTTAAAATTCGAAATAGTTAATTTGAAAAAAAAAAAGGCCCAATATATGTGATTGATTTTTGCTAAAGTAATTTAGTTGGATGGCCAATCATGATTTAAAAGGACTAAAGGTCCTGCTCTTAGTTTGTGACGAGGAGATTTTGCCGTTAAGTTCCTCAGTTAAGATGGCATTTTTCGGTGGAGGATGGTCCGATATTTTATAAAATGGATAAAACGGTAGAATCTATCTTTGTACATCTAACACAAAAGAACTAGCTTCAAACTGTCAGAAAAATGCTGGCTGCAGATGAATAGCTACCTGTCTTAAGGAAGGGGGTGTTTGATACCGGGGAGAGTTGAGTGGAGATTCTTGGGAATTTAGGGGCATTTGTAAAATTCTTTGCCAGAAGCTGGGTCTGCGCCTGTGGAGGGCAGAGTCTTTGGCGCAGAACGAAGAGACCCCACAGGTGAGGCAGCGCTCAACAACCCGCGTAATTTAATGCGATTCCCCATTTGTTGTCGCTAATTTTCATGAATGGGTCTATTTGAGAAATGGGGATTTTATACTTTTCCTTCTTACATCCGCATCCTTCTTGATTGAAGGATCTGAAATTTATGACACCAGGTACTTGGAGATTCATGAGCAGCGCAAGATCTATGTGTCTTTAACTCTCAAAGCCAGTCTCTGGCTAACTATGGAGGTTATCGGCAGCTGTCCTCCAGATGACAGAAGAGATGGGGAAGTTTTACAGAGGGAAATAATTCAGCAGGAAGACTCTTTGTTTCTAGATTGAAAAATTTGCCTGTAAAATGTGAAGATTCAATTAAATCAACAATAGCGTGAGCTTATGGAGGAGCGTGGACTTCCGATAACAGGTAAAGGGATGGACTTGCGGCCGCTCATTTACTCTCCCCAAAGGATCCCTCTGATCATCGTCTCCCTGCAGAAGAGTATTGGGGTCCTAACCCCCTGAACCTTCCTGTTTGACCGGATTTGGAAGGGGAGCATTTGCAGAGGTAATCAAGTCCGCAGGTGGGCCTTGAGGCAATATTGATGGTGTTTTTCAGAAACGGGGGACATTGGACACAGGCACCCACAGAGGGAAGGTGCTGTGTCTGTGAGCCAAGGAGAGGGGCCTGGGGCAGGTCCTCCCGCCCAGCCTTGGAAGGAACCAACCCTGCCGACGCCTGGACCGGGACGATGAGCTTCCAAAGCCTCGAGACGGAAACCTCTGCGTGTAAGCCAGCGGGTTTGTGGGAGTTCGTGGCAGCGGCCGTGGCAGACCCACACAGCCGTCCGATGTGCTCCAACTTGGCCACCGGGCCTGTGTGCCCCAGCCCCCAAGTGCTTGTCCCCTGAAGAAGATCTCAGTTTTAGGAGAATGTCAAGTTCACTCAGGCTGAAACTGATAATAGTTCTCTGACCCCCCAATACTAAGTATTAAAACATTTTAGAATCTAACTATTGATTTTTTTCCTCTCTCATTATTTCTGAATTCGGGGGGAAAAATCAGTAGAAATATTTTCAAATATGTTAGCAAGCCAATTAAAATATGGTCTTCTGGGTTTTCCTGGATTGCGGTTCTGAAGCTCATTATGAACCCGGCGGTCTGGCGTTCGCAGTTCCTTCTTCTCTTCCCACCAAGCTGATGGGCAGGTCACCGTCCGGGCACGGAGTGGTCATCGTCAGTGTGTGGCAGTGTGTGGGCACAGCCATGTGACTCAGATGTTAGGTTTTCTCCCTGTGACGTGGGCGAGATGGTGATCACACATATTTCAGATCATTGCTTGTAAAAACGACTCATTCCATCGTCCTACACGTAGTCGGGGCCGTGGCGAGGGACCCACGTCTTTGTGGCTTTTCCTGACACGTGAGAACACCAGACCGAGACTTATGTTCTTTTGAAATTTCACAGCATGTTTTTCCTGTTACCGAGATGCCTGGCTACATCGGAACGAATATTTAGCCCTGACGCTTGTGACAGGCCATCCTGGCAGGCATGTGCTGCCGGGGCTCACGCACCCAAGCGCCAGGGCCGTGCCCGGGCCTGAGGGCTGCGGCCTGTGGCTTCTCCGCCAGCAGGTGGGGCCTCCTTTCCGCACGACCGCCGGCACCCTTACAGCGACGCCTTCTCACGGGCCCTGGGGGCGCCGTCCCGCAGCCGAGTTTATTCTACGCTCTTGTTCTTTTCTTTCTGGCTCATTTACCCAACTGCTATCGGTTCCTGTTACTTCTCGACTCTACTAGAGACTAAAGAGCCAGTTGTTAAATCAGTTTTTTATTATTACTTGTTGTAATTATGCTATTACAGTTGTCCCAATTTCTCTCACTTTGCCCCCCTCCACCCAGCACCCCCGACTCCCTCAGGCAACCCCCACCATTGTTCATGTCCATGGGTCATACATGTAGGTTCTTGGGCTGCTCCATTTCCTATATGGTCCTTTGCACCCGCATGGCTGTGCTGTGACCACCCATTGGTACTTCTAATCCTCTCTCCTCTTCACCCATTCTCCCCCGCCCCGCCCCCTCCCATCTGGCAACCCTCCGGTAACTAACTTCTTTCCTCTTGCTGGTTTTAAGAGTCTCTCGTTATCTTTAACCTTTGGCCTTTTAACTATGATGTATCTCGGAGTGGGCCTCCTTGCAGCCATCATAATTGGGACTCTCTGTGCTTCCTGGACTTGCACGTCTATTTCCTTCACCAAATCAGGTAAGTTTTCTTTCACTATTTTTTCAGAAAGATTTCCAATTTCTTGCTCTTTCTCTTCTCCTTCTAGAACCACTGCGATGTGAATGTTGGACCTCTTAAAGTTGTCCCAGAGGCTGCTTATACTATCCTCATTTTTTTTATTCTTTTTTCTTCTTGTTGTTCTCCATGATTGTTTTTTTGCTTCCTTATGTTCCAAATCATTGATTTGATTCTCAGCTTCACCCACTCTCCTATTGTTTCCCTGTAAATTGTTTTTTATTTCAATTAGTGTATCTTCAGTTCTGACTGAGTCTTTGTTATGCTGCTGAGGTCCTCACTGAGTTCCTTGAGCGTCCTTATAACCAGTGTTTTGAACTCTGCATCTGATAGGTTGCTTGTCTCCATTGCATTGAGCTCTTTTTCTGGAGTTTTGATCTGTTCTTTCATTTGGGCCATGTTTCTTTGCTGGTTTTGGCAGCCTCCCTGTGTTTGTTTCTATTGTATTGGGTAGAGCTGCTTTGACTCCGTGTCTTGGTAGTGTGACCTAATGTAGTAGGTGTCCTGTAGGGTCCAGTGGCACAGCCTCCCCTGTCCCCCAAGCTGGGTACTCGAGGTGTGGGCTGAGTACACCCTCCTCTTGTGGTTGAGCCTTGGTTGCTGTTGGCAGGTCAATGGGAGGGATTTACCCAGGCCAGTCAGCTGCAGGGTCTGTGCAGCTGTGACCACCAACCAGAGTTGGTCTGCCTTTCACGGCTTCCCACTTTTCAATGCTTCTAACACACAGGTCCATCGAGCCTCCTGAAGGTGCTCTGTCTCCCCACACCAGAACTGCTCCCACCTCGTCACCTACCTCCACCCCGTGACACATCAGACACCAGACTTTCCCGAGGTCTTCCGGTTCTCTTCTTGCCTTTCTGTTGTTCTCCCGGGGCCATCTCCACCCCTGCCCTTGGCTGTAACAGCAACTGCTGGCTCTTGCGACCCTGTCTGCCACCCCCAGCCACCCTCCTAAACGCCAGGCACATCTATGATGACAAGGAACACTGTCAAGTTCCTCCTGGGCCCCGCAGGGGTGTCCGACTACGTGTGTACAAACCAGGGTCATTTTCCCTCTGAGACCCCTCTTCTCCAACTGCACCCGACAATGGGTAGAACTGCCCCTTCTGTGGTCGCCCAGACTGGAGCACCTGCTCGTCCTCAGCGCTGCTCTTCCCGAACCCCACCAGCAGTCCCCAGGGCGTGGAGATGCGCGAAGGCACGTACACCTGGGAGGGGTGGAAACCTCTCGTGAACAGCACTCATGGTCACGTGAGATTTCTGCCCCTGTGCAGGTTTACACAGTTCCCAGCATGGTGCTTTGAACGTGGCGGGAATCAGCCAGTGCTGGCTCACTTTTTGCTTGACCTGTGGTCCATTCCCCCCACGATCCTGCCGTGACTGATTTCACATGGTGCTTCTCTTGGAGATGAAACCCAAGCTCCACACCAGCAAGAAAATGAGCTGCACCCCAATTACAAAGGCAAAAAATATTTGAAACGCTTTAGCACTTTCTGAACGTGGCAGTGATGAAGACCTCCCTAATAGTGTAGATGAACTTGATAGTGTGGGCCTATTTTTTTTTTCCTAAAAAAAGCACTGACTCATCCCAGCTGGATGTCATTGATGGACGGCTCTGTCTCAGAGTTTCCGGGCCGCCAGTAGCAACGTTAATTAGAGACCAGCAGCAGAGTTTGAGGGGCTGGGAGCCACCTGATACCAGGGAACTGAAAACAGGAGCAGACAGACAAAGCTTCCCCCTCCCGACAACGGCCGTGCGAGGGATCTGAAGTTCTAGCTGCGTGTGCTGCCCGAAGATGTGCAGCTGTGAAGATAACGAACGTGGGAAGTCTGATTTGCCATGGGGCTTTTTAATTGCGCTTCACAAGGGAGGGTGCGCACCGTGAGAACAGAAATCCCCCGAGGCCCCGGTCACATCCCCTGCTGTGTCCGCTAGGAGCCGGTTCATTGAAATCAAGAAAAACTGGGGCCCTGGGCACCACGGAGTGTCTGTATTGCAGGGTCGAACCCTCCACCCCACCACTCATAGGGTGGGGGGCGGACCCGGAGAAGGTGCCAGCCTCCCAGGTTGCTGGGGGCGGGGCCGAGAAGGTAAAGATGCCCAGGACTGCGCTCTGTGCCCCACGCTCATCCTGTGTCAACTGTGGCGGTGGAGGCACACGTTTTCTGAGGTCGCTGCTTGGCGGTGGATTTTCTAAAAGAGAGAGTGGTATTCTGTCGCATCTCAGAGACCAAAGAAATACACGCCCTACCTCTGATATGGGGAAAAAAAAAGAACAAGGCAATTCCACGTGGCCACTCAGGAGTCAGCGTTTTTCAAACCATTGTTTGTGGCCAGTTGGTGGGTTAGGAAGTTCGTGTGAAATCAGTCCTGATGAGCATTTAAACTGGGAAATAAAATAGAACCGTGAGTGTGCATTTGACATCCGAGAACGGGTGTCTTTTCGTAAAACTTCTACTTCATGGGTGCGGTGCGTGTCTCTGCTACCATGTGCGCATCCCGGTTAGCGTGTCTGTGACTCTGGGGGGGGGCCATAAGGTCTGAAAGTCAGAATTCTAAATAAATGCACGTGGGCCTCAGCTTGTGAAAGACCCCCGGCCCCCGAGGTATGCCCGAACCCTTCTGGAGGATGATTTTCTAAAAAGGCTCTGAAAACCGCATGGGACGTGCATGGGTGTCAAGGACTGGGAATGACAGCAAATTGTTCCATAGGGCTGCTGGTGTCAACAAAACAAAACAAAACAAAAAAGTATGGCTTGGGGGAATTTTCCCGGTCCCATCCCCAAGTCTGCTGAGATTTTGTTTCCAACGATGCAAACTGTACACTCGTCAAATGTCCAGCAAGTGGGCGTTATTCTGAGGCCCCGGCGAAGTCGCCGGTGGCCCACTGGTGGCCTGTGTCCGACTCCCGTCTCCAACCCCTCGTCAGTGCCGATCCCCGGCTTCCATGCAGCGAGAGAAACATTTCTCAAACGTCGAACAACAGCAGCGAAACTAAACAGCATCCTGCTTTCTGCTCACAAGGCCGCCTGTCCAGGCGTCAGATTCGCCCGGCTCTCTTCCTCTTCCTCTTCCTCGGGGTGGGAGGAGCATGAGAAACAGGGTCTTGGCCGGCTTTCCGTTCTCCTGCCGCCTCTGCAGCCGCCGCTGAGTCACGGGGAGTGTTGCGAGGCCCCGCTCAGAGAAGGCATCCTGCCGACCGTGGAGGGAAGGCCAGTCCCAAGGAGACAGCGCGGCAGCCGGCCAGCGGCGGAATCGTCCATGTGATCCCCGGGACCCGGCTCCCCTGCGGCTCCCTGTGCCGTGTCCGTTTTCTCTCACGTGCCCCATCCCTCCTCACGTTTGCCTCGCTGCGTGCACGCGTCCCGACTCCTCTGAGAAACGAAAACCGGGTTCCGAATCTGGTGTCCCCAGATGCCAACACCCACACCCGCCTCTCCGGGCCTTGACGTCTCTGAGCCCCGGGTGCCTCGTGTCTCCCAGGTTTTAGCCCCCGAGTCCCCGGCAGTCTTCAGTGCCACTCCGGTCGTCCCAGTGAATAGACGTGTGGCTTGTCGGGTCGTCTCATTGGGACGGCCTTCTGGGCTCTGGTCAGCTTTCACCCAATCATCTGGTCCTCGGGGCCACCTCAGCCACGCCCCTGTGGTCACCTCCCGGGCCTTGTCTCCCCAAGGAACCGGGACCTCCACCGTCTGTGTCCCCAGCTGTCCTGAGCAATAATTGGCACGTAGAAGTTTTATGTATTCCGAGTGTGCAGCTCAATGGCTTGGAATAAGTGCGCACTGTGAAAATGGTTACATGCCCGAGGAGATGAACATGCCTTCACCTCACGTGCTGTCTGTTTTGCGTGTGTTGAGAACGCTCCGGCTCTACACTCTGCACGGCCGCGCTCCGTCACGGCGGGGGACGGCCCGCTCCCTGACCCCGACGTCGGGCGTCCGCGTCCTGAGATTCTGTTTTGATGGTCACTGCCGGACAGAGGGCGTTGGTTCTGCGTGCCTGTCATACGTAACCGTGCACCCTTGCACGCTTCACATCAGCAGGCGTGCTCTCTCGCCGGCCCTCGGTTATTGTGTCTAATAGTTACTGCCACCGCCCGTCACTGAAGGAGAGGTGACAACGCCTGTTGTCGGAATCTCCTGTGCACCTCTCTCCCGTCCGACTCCACCCTGTCTGGTGTGCTGGGGTGCAGACCGCGCACCTCATTCGACGCAATTTCTAATCTCTGTATTTCGACTTTCGGCTCCACTGTTACTGCCCATCCCGCAGCCTGTGACCGGCCTCTGGGAGTTGGAGGGCCGGGTGCCCCTCGAGCTGGTGCTAGAGTCCGGGACTTACACGTCTGGTTGACTTACGGGATGTGGGTCTGGTCCTTCAATAGTTTGTTGCTGTCTGTCTGTGTAAACCTCCCCGGCAAACGCTTCTTCTCTGTAGCAAATTAGGAAACGGCCAGCTCACTGTATCCTTAGACCATTCCTGCCTGTTTTGTCTTCCCTTGAGGAAAACGAGAGAAGGCTGAGATGTCCCCATCTATACCGTCGCTTTTGCAACTCGATAATAAAACAGATATGGAAATGCACTCGCTCAGCTGTTGTTGGGAGTAACCAATTACGGGTTCATCGCATTGTAGCTATTTCAGTAAAAATAAAATCAGTTCAACAGCAATGGCTTGATCTTTTCATGGCGGAAGGAGTTTATGTTTCACTCCGGTGGCTGTGTTACTTTGCCTTTGCTCCTGGAATATAATTATGTAAATTAATTCCTGCACGAATTCCTCCAATCCCTCTTATGCAAGAGAAGGTGCTATGGGAGCAGAGACGTCTAAGCCACATTTCCTTTCCTGCAGCTCCTTGCAAACTAAGCAACGAGATAGGAACTCCCGGCCAGGGGTTAAGGACGCTGCACGCAGTTCATAGTTTTGCCCCGAAAACTTTAAATAGCCCTGTAATTGCGGCGACCCGGCTGGCTGCTCACCAAACCCGCGTTCCCGGCTGTCCTTGGCAATTAGCTACATCGGATTTCCCAGATGCCCTTGCAGTTGGGTGCGGACCTATGACGACGTCCTTCCCAAGGAATGTAGACGCAAATGGTCCCACATTTGTCTGTACGTCCCTTAAAACTCCACCCGATCCTTTATCCTCTGTCTCACGCCATCCGCTTGCTGGATGTCTGCCCCCGAGGCCATCGGAAAGTCACGGATTGAGGACGGCACAGCTTCTGCTAGCGGAGGTCCCCGGATGAGGCTCAATGGTCCACACCACCACTCCCTGCCGAACAACGACAAAGCAATAAATCCAAAAGTGTTGGGCCAACGAGATGCTAAGGGTTATCTGTCCCAAACGCTAGGGTTACAACAACTAAAATCCTCACGAACTCGAAGAGTTAATTCTGTTCCTCAGGGTCAAGAGAGGATCTCACGTGGTGAGGAAATGAGGTTCAGATACACCTGAGCCACATCACTATGGAAACGGACTGTGGGGAGAGCGGTGTAATGGAGGAACCGCAGGTTGTTTGCTGTACTTACTAATCCAGGCTCCTCCTAATCGTTCCTGCCTAGACCTTGTCACGGCTCGCGGGTCTTGTGCCCTGATTTCTATAAATGAATGTCTATCCCCTTTCTTTCTTTCTTTCTTTCTCTCTTTCTTTCTTTCTTTCTTTCTTTCTTTCTTTCTTTCTTTCTTTCTTTCTTTCTCTTTCTTTCTTTCTTTCTTTCTCTCTTTCTCTTTTTCTTTCTCTCTTTGTTCATTTCTTTCTTTCTCTCTCTTTCTCTCCTTTTTCCTTCCCTCCTCCCTTCCTTCCTTCCTTCCCTCCCTCCTCCCTCCCTCCCTTCCTTCCTTCCTTCCTTCCTCTCTACCAAGACCTAAGTACCTCTTTGGAGAACCAGCCTGAAGTTCCAGATACGCAACAATATGGCAGCCCTCATTCTCGCTCATGAAGAGCTCGCTATAGAATTGGCGCTGTGGTCACTGAGGTCATTATTATTTTCAGTTCTTACAGCAACCT